>CAIGRK010020909.1:0-10281 GCA_903798315.1 Fraxinus greggii | reverse complement strand
TTTTTCTTTTTTCTATTTTTTTTTAACTCCAACAATGTTGGGATCACATGTCAATTTCTTTCCCTTCTATGAATCATCCAAACACCAAGGTTTCCTTGCATTCAAATTTATTTGCTGAAGGAGATGTGACACAACAGCTGAAAAATTTCCACTGCTATTATGGTCTTGTTTATCACCATATCATCACATTTGTGACAATCAATTCACCAGTTTTCTTCATCTTCTCTCAATGATAGGCAATGCTAGATTATTGTGGTTGATTTCACCTATATCTTGTGCCTAACCTTGTGGTTTTAATGTTTCAGCTAGTACATTTTAGTGCTGAAATTGTGGCATGCCAACTTAATCAATCTCTATATCTGTCGCCAAAATTCTGTAGAATTATGTTCCTTGCCTGTAGTAGGTTGGATCATAAATCTGTTGAAACACAGATTGTTATTGGGAGATTTTTATTGAATGTGCTCGTGGTTTTGTTCTTCGTATTCTTCTTGTAAATGTTCAATGTGTTTCTATTTACCATGTAGGTTCTAGTTCTACTTAATTGGGAAAAAAATAATGAAATGTTCCTTATTATGTAAGGACCTGATGATTTTTATGTGATGTCCTTGTACATCACAGAAGGCATGTGATCTTCAAAGTAGTGGGAATGAGCTCGTGTGTTTTTACGCGAGCCTGTTCCCTGTATTAAGGAAATATGATTGTTAGCTCTGTCTATCTCTCTGATTCAAAAATGTTTTCTTGATAACAAATTGCTTCTAATTTGTTTTCAGATAATCCTGATGTACCTCACGTCCATCATCGCCATTTTTTAAGAGAGCATGTGGTGTTTAAGGAGGTAAAATTTCCTCAACATCCCCCCCATGGGGGAAATAAAAAAGGAATTCTCTGCGAGGAAAAATGTTCATTAATAGATGGGGTAAAGCGATTCATTGATCCAGATCTCAGGCCATACCTATTAAAGACCCTGTTGTCCTTCCTAAGATACATCAGACCTACAGAGTTGCATATCTTAAGGTAATACTATACAGCTTTTTATGCAGGTCTTCTTCTTCATTTACTTGTATTAATGAAATTTGTGCTGCGTATTTCCTATTCCAGGATGTTATTTTGCCCAGAGCATTGGACGAGGCCACAGTTGCAAATCTTAATTCTATAATTCATTCAAATAATGCAATTGTAAAATTCTGGTCAAGTTGTTTTAACCTTTAACTATTGCTGCTTGGTTTTTCCTCAATACTTATGCTTTTGTTTGCTGTAGGTCGTCTCTTTGTTAAAAGATGACAGTACTTTCATTCAGGAGTTATTTGCAAGGTTGAAGTCCCCTACCACTTCCGCAGAATCAAAGAAAACTTTGGTAATCATTGTCCTCGAATGCCTCTTTTTCATTTTTTAGAGTTCATATGTTTGGTACCATTTAAACCACCAAATACTTGATTATCCTGATACCTAGCTTTCTAGCTCAAACATTGTGATAATATTGCTATTTTTCTGTATCTCATCAGTGAAGCCTTTAGGCTTTAGAAATCAACTAATCAATATTTGGAGAAGATGTCAGAAGTGATTTCTGAACAAGGGAACTTCTAAAATTTAGAAGATATTTTAATTGTCCTTACATCAGTGGTGACATACCTTCTACCTTTGTACAAATTTGGCAGTTATAGGATTTCATTCTTTAGAATTGTGTTCTCATCCCTCTAAAAAAACCTGGTCTTGTGCTGATGTACTGTCTGAGTGCATATTCTTCGAGCAAGGTATCTAAAGATAGTTACTGTCTTTCGGATTTCTGCAGTGGTTTGTTGTATTTTTTTTTATTGCAATAGATATTGCTGTCCCTTAGTTTGTATAGGGAGGGGAGGGATAAATGTTCCTTGGCTCACTATTTGATTTAATACTGCTCATTTTTCATTGAAATAGGTACACTTCTTGCATGAATTTTGCACCTTAAGTAAGAGCTTGCAGATGACCCAGCAACTCCGGCTATTTAGGTATGGCATAGCATTAGCATCCATTTTGCTTCTTGTTTTGTTATCAGATCAGTTGTCCCATCTTGTACTCTTTTGAAAACTTATTTGAAATTATTTTGTGTGTTCAAATATTTTAATTGCGTAGAAACATTTATTTATATTGTTATACAGTATATTAATTCTGGATATGTTTTATTCTTGTAGGGATCTTCTGAGTGAAGGCATACTTGATATCTTAGCTGATGTATTGCAGACTGAAGACAAGAAGCTTGTATCGACTGGGTAATGAAACAAACCATTATTTTAAGCATGTAAAAGTAAGATTTTTTTTACCTTCTTCTAAGTTTCCCCCCTGAATATTTCTTCATTATATATGTTGTAATGCATGCAGGACAGACATCCTCGTTCTTTTCCTGAATCAGGACCTAAACGTTCTGCGTTCTTATGTAAACCGGCAGGATGTTCTTTTTGGACTTCTGGTAAGCCATGTTGGATACGATATATTTCCATGCATTTTTAAAAGCCGTTTTGCTGCATGTAGTGACCATATTGGTAGTTTTTAAAGAACATTAGATTAGGTGCCTTGAGGCAGTTTGAGATGTGGAGGACTCTTGAGAACTTTGAAAGGTGTATATATATTCGATCTGTTGATTTGATGGGGAAAATCCATGGGCCACAAAAACCAAGTCCAGTTGTTCATATGTATACTGCCAAAAACTTTCAGAAGAAAGAGAGGCCTCCTGTCTCACACTCCTCACCCTCCCAGGGTTTCAAAAGAACAAACATGTAGTGCTGGAATGTAGGGTAGGGTTCCCTGGCAGCCTGCTTTATGCTCATATTTCTTTCTGGAATTATTGAGTGAAGTTTATTTTCATTTTGCAGGTGAAAAATCTGCTGGCAGATTTTGGAGATGACATGCATTGCCAATTTTTTGAAATTCTTCGCAATCTTTTAGACTCGTATTCATCGGAATCTCAGGTGTCTTGCTTGTGCCTTTGTTTTACAAGTTTTCATTTTGCCCTGACATTGATTTCCCTTTCTTTATACTTCTCATAATGTTAAGACTTGCTTCATTTTTATGTCTTATGCTATGTATATCCTGAGAAAATAGGGCTGATGGTAGATTAATCCAAATGCTTGTTGAGCAGACTTGGACTTCATTTATAACTGAGACCAGACTTAACAGTTATGGGATCTTGAATGTTTATCTCTGTGCATTTGGTGTTCAACAACTGATGATTTGTGTACAACAACAAACTAGGCCCTATTTCTCAATAAACTTGAAATTGGCTAGATGAAACCCTTTTCGCCACTTCATTCTGTTTGTTGCTACAATTACCTAAATATCCAAACCAACTAGTTTCTTGACATCCACAATAAACCATGTTAAGTGCTTGTTTGGTAGAAATTATAATGGGATTATAATGAAGAGGATCAATCCCATGAAATGTGTGGATAATGAGTGGGTAGTAGTTGAGAATGTGTGGTTAAAACTAATTTTTTACTTTGACTTCAAATTATGAGGAGCTTACAATTTTTCCCAAACATGCACTCAGATTGGTATATGCCTCCCTCTTCTAACTTGTTTTACTGGGATTCACTTACTGTAATGAAGGAAGGCATTTTAGGTTGTGCAAGACAATTGTTAATTTGTATATGGTTGCTAATGTTTCATAATCTTTGTAGATCGAAAAATCATTACTTTACAGCTTTATTAATTATTAAATTTTCACATACTTGAATAGAGCAATAAATTTCCTCTGACTGACCATTCTTGTCAATTTGAATTTTATATTCAATTTATGGTTGTTCAGGTTGGTTGATAAAGGATCGTCTCATGAGTTTTTATTATATATCATATTAATCTCAAAAGGAAAAAAGACCATGCTAAACTAATGTTTTGGCTTGAACTCTAACTATTTCTTTGAATCTAATTGGTGCGATTTTGTTTACTTTCTTTGCTCTTAGATGTGCCTATATAGGTTTGATTATGTTTTTCTTCCTTTTATGTGCATAGTCTGAAGGGATATTTTCATATTCTTTCTAGGATTTTAACTAATTTCTAGTATTTTATGTGTCACGCATTTTCCAAAATCGAAACTAATGCATGCATAGCTAACAAAGTCCTTTGGTTAGCTTCATTACTCTACTCATATTCAATGGTCTCTCCATCTTTCGATGATGCTTTTTCTGATTACTTTTCATGAATGACCTCATCATTTTTGAATGAATTGGGTATTTCAATGCTCTAGAATTTGTTCGACATGACATGGGAATTTGACAGAGTTAGCTATTGTTTGAGCCCCATTCTTTAAAACTCATTTTTCTACAAACTCATTTTCAACCACACATTCTTCCAATAAAATAATTTTGCACTTAGCCCAAAACTTTTCCCTACTCTTTAACTACATATTCTCCAAAAAAATCTCTTTTTACAAAATTTATTCTCAAAAAGTGGGCTTCAAACAGGGGCTTATTTTGAATCCATCAAATGTGCTCAATTTCATATAAGATCTTGTATTTAGCATTTGATATTTGCTAATTTTATTATAATTGGTAACATGAATTTATATGTATTTATTTAAATTACAAATATACTGAAATCTCCAGTCTATGATGTCTATTTATGAATCATATATATGTTGTTCTCATAATGTAATTATTATTGTGCACTAAAGTTTTTAATAGTTGGACTTTCTTAAGAAACTTTTCAGTAAAAGAAAATATTAATTTATGCTGACTGTATTATAATTATTCCAGTTCCTTTAGTTAGCATTTTTTGGTGGAAAAATGGTATCAATCCTTGGGTAATTTTACTCACTGAAACATATAGGATTTTACAGTCATTTATATGGTTCAACATGTCAGCTAAATGGTTGGAGAATACAGTATGTTCTAATTTAGCCTGGTAGATATTTTTGTTATCGCTGTATTGATGTTACCTGGATCTTGTTTCTGTCTGTATTTTTATGTCTAATTGTAACTTTTGTTGCAGAAAGATACTATCGTTGAACTTTTCTTTGAAAAGCACCTGGGTCAACTAATTGATGTTATAACATCATCGTGCCCCTCAATCAGTATTAGTCAAATCGTCAATAAATCAGTGAGCATCGGTAGAGAGACCAGAAATCCAAGAAGAGTGAGGCCTGAAATATTATTGAACATTTGTGATCTTCTTTGCTTTTGTATTTTACGCCATCCAGACAGAATAAAGTAATTCTCCTGGCACCCTTCTTGTGACTCATTAAGTTGTGATGCAATGCATCTGAAATCAATTTTAGCTTATGCTAATTTTGTTCTGCAGATGCAGTTTCCTTTGTCATAATATGATTGGTAAGGTTTTGTATCTGACAAGGAGAAGAGAAAAGTACCTTGTAGTTGCTGCTGTTAGAATTATGAGGACTCTTGTTTCTCGCATTGTAAGTTGATATCTTTCACAACTTTAAATAGATTGACGTCCTTAATGTATTTGAAATTAAATGATTAATTGTTCTTTCTTGGAAAAATAATTGCCACTTCCTTTTCTTCTTTCGTTTTGGTATTATTTTGTTATACGTATACTTAGTGTCCATATGGCATAATTTATAAATCATTTATAAATGGTCAAACTTCATTTTCAACCACACATTTCAATGACTCACAAGTACTATCTAGTTATCCACCGCTCATTTGTACCTATTTATAACTTAAACCGTATATAAATTCTTCCCAAATGGAGGCTTAGTCATAAATTGACCGTAGATACAAAAGAAAAAGAAAAGAAAAAGGGTAAAAAATTGACCTTACATTTCAAATGTTCTTAGATAAAATTATCTACCTATTCCTATCTCTAATGTACTCTTTCCCCTTGCCCTATGCATTTAGATTATGTAATTTATTATCCTTGAGGATGCATAGTGTGCATGCGAACGACACACTTTATCCAATGTTTGGCACAAGGATTCTTCAGTTTGCTTAAATATCCTTCTGCATGTGTATTTGACCTACCGATGGAAAAGTAAGCATTGGGCAAAGAAGTTGAATCTGTTTTGTGAAGTATTTCAACTTGCTATCTGGTAGTGACCAACAATGGTTTGAATGTGCTTGTGCAATTTGCTTTGAATAAATCGTGAATAACTTGTATGAATCCACGCGTCCAGGATCAACCTATCCGACGACCGACGTGGGTTTTCTTCAGCTTTGCCTTTGACTTAGACGTCACCTTTGAATGGTTATTTTTTTTTTTCAGGATGAAGATATGATGAACCATATAGTGAAGAACAACCTTTTCAAACCTGTTGTGGATGCATTTGTTGCAAATGGAGATCGTTATAACCTTTTGAATTCTGCTGTTCTTGAACTTTTTGAATATATCCGTAAGGTGCTTATCTCATTCGTATAATCCTTGAAGTGCATGATTTATGGGTTCAATTACTTTATTTACTCAATCACGAGTTATGCAGGAGAACTTGAAGATATTGCTCAGATATCTAGTTGGTTCATTCTGGGATCAGCTGGTAAAGTTTGAGAATTTTTCTTCCATTCACTCTCTAAAAGTTAAAGATGAGCAGGTATTCTCTGTTCTTTATACAATTCATGCATATCGTTTTCTGGAATTCAGTGTATTTAGTTCATGATTGGGCCTTCACAGTCCCTAGAGAGTGCAGGAACAAGAATCACTGCTAGTTTGTCAGACCATAGGAAACGACTAGATGAGCGTGCATTGGAGAAGGAAGAAGAAGACTACTTTAATGGCAACGGGTCAGTGTTCAACTCTTGTTGTGCTTGTTTGATTTAAAATACACGCATACATACATACATACATACATACATACATACATACATACATGCATGCATGCATGCATGCATGTAGAATGTAATAATGCTGAAACTGCATAGTAAAGCATCCATTGATCAGCGTTCTAATCAGTGATGTAGAAGATTCAGCATCTGTGTCTATGGACGGTGCCAATAGAGTGCAATTGCATTCTATGTTGCCAAATGGGTCTGTCCTGAGCTCCCAGTCCCCGAGGTAGAACTTCTTCAATTGCAATGTTGATTTCCATCCTTAAAGGGACGTATCTTTCAATTTTATGTCTCTTAATGAAGGTCCCGTGGATTTGTCAACTATGATGATGATGAAGATGACGTAGATTACAAGCCACCGCCTAAAAAACTTTCAGATATATCTGACGAAGATGAGGGAGTGGCAGAGTTCCAGTTGAAACATAAATTGGTTTCAAAGGAGCCCAAGCCTAAAAGGTTAAAGCCGTCACCTAAAGGTGCTAAGCCAAGAGAAGGTGTATTTGCATCATTATGCTCGACCCTAAGTCTGACAGTACTGCCCGATAAGAAAACAGCAGGTACTGCACTTGACACGCCTCACTCGGACACGAACAAGAATTCCAGTGAACCAAATCACGAAGAGAAATGGTCTATAAGCACTCCCGATGAGAGCAGAAAGGCAGTTGTGGAAAACCATGCCAACAAGGTAGAAGATTCTTCTACAAGTTTTTCTAATAGCTTACCTGATTCCCCAGATAATAGGCAGCACCCAGAAATGGTTGTAAATGGATCTTGAGATATATTTAGAATGGATATTTTTGCCAACTATAATACTTGACTGCACAAGTGCTCGGTGAGAGATCAGTCCCATGTAGGCATGTACCGGAACTTCCAAGAGAACTGAACCAAAATGAACCTGGATGACTGCGAAAGCAAATCTCTTTAATATTGGAAGAAAATACTGTGCAGTACTGTTGCAAGGTTACGGAGGTATCATTCATAGGATTCCCCCTTATTTAGTAGTCTGATGTTTTCAACTCAGTGATTGCTCCCTTTGTAACCATTTGCTTCTGTTCTCCGCTCTCGATCTTTTCTGCTTATTTATATGTAGTAGTCGACACGATTCATAGTTCATGAACTATATTGTCATGTTTGATAAGGCAGATTAGACAATATTCGTTTCCTGTGTGATATAAATAAAGAAGAAATTGTCCAGCATGCTGCTGATTCTTCACAAACCACGGTTGTAACAGAGAGATTGAAGATTCATTTGCCTCAAAAGTGGAATTTGCTTTTGGTTCCTTTTAAACCACCAGATGCATTTTCCTGCTGAATAAAATTTTTCAATTGGCTAATGGGATCATTTTGGATTATATATTTTTGTTCATGCTGCAAGTTGTTGAGATCAGATGGGTCAGAAATTTTGTAGACTGATCATGTTACTGAGTACTTGTAATGAATTGGAAAATATTTCTTCTGGGTGTGTAAAAATGATGTAAATTATTGGAGATCATCAGAAGAACTTATCTGTTATTTCCATTTATTTATTTGTTCTCATTGGTGGTGTAGCTATTAATGTATTGGTTTCAGATTATTATACATGAGAGATATTTTGTGATCATTGCCGATAAAATCTAACACGTGGTGCCCAATGTCAAAGAATGTAAGCCTCTTGTCAAGTAGGGATGACAAAATATCTCGAGAAGGGATTACTGGTTTTAATTTATATTCTTCGATTGACTCGGTATTGATATGTTTTCTACCTTACAAATTGGACTTTTCAAGAATTGAATTTTGAGATAGTGAAATGACAAAATAGGCTTTAATTGGTCAACAAAATAATATGCTTTCAAACTCAGTAAGTCGTTTTTTTTCTAGGTTACACCTGTTAAGGCATCCGAACAGTAATTTAGTTATGCTTCATTATAGTGGGTTCTGTCTTTACTCGTTATATATCAGCAAGAGTTTGATCAAGTACTCTATTTCCATTTCATTTAACGTTTTGTTCATGCTGCAAGTTGTTGAGATCAGATGGGTCAGAAATCTTGTAGACTGGTCATGTTACAGAGTAGAACTTGTAATGAATTGGAAAAATATTTCTTCTGGGTGTGGAAAGAAGGATGTAAATTATTGGAGATCATCAGAAGAATTTATCTGTTATTTCCATTTATTTATTTGTTCTCAATGGTGCTGTAGCTATTATAATAAAATCTAACACGAGGTGCCCAATGTCAAAAAATGTAAGCCTCTCGTCGAGTAGGGATGACAAAATATTTCGAGTAGGTATGACTAGTTTTAATTTATATTCTATTGGCTCAGTTGGTATTGATATGTTTTTTAGCTTACAAATTGGACTTTTCAAGAATTGAATTTTGAGAAAGTGAAATGACAAAATAGGCTTTAATTGGTCAATAAAATAATAGGGATAATTGCAGCAGCGGTACGAAACATTTCATTAAGTAGCAGACTTTGTTCAAACATTTTATTTGTGTCACCCACGGTACCAAACATTTCAAAATGTCGCAGATGAAGTCTAAATGGATGATTTCTATTAGTTTGACCGTTAATTGACCAAATAATTGACCTTAACAATAATTTTGACTAATTTTAAAATGTTAAAACGGTAATTTTACATTTTTTTATAATAAAATAATCAAAATCAAATAAATAAAAGTTAAAATTAAAACTCATTTCCACCTTCTTCTTCTCCATCTGAGTCGGGTCTAATAACTATGGTTTGATCAACTACTCTATTTACATTCCATTTAACGTTACTATCATTTTAGAAACACGTTTATTCTAATACTTATATAAGTTAAATCACCATTTAATCAAGACAAGTCAAATTTTTATTTTGACACGAGATTAAGCAAAAATAGTCTACTTAAAATTATGAGTGATGATTAGGTCATAGGTGAGGAGCGGAAGATTCTCATTCCAATAGAATATATTAGTTGAGATCATGCAAATAAAGAGAGGTAGTGGTGCTGCATGCCGCCTGCACTTGGACCCCTACCCCCACTAACACTGGCTTTAAATGTCTGAGGACCAAAAAAGTGCTCAACGTGAAACATAACGTTAATTTCACCTACAAATTTCACGTTAACTTCTATATTGCATCAACCATCCATGCAATGCCGAACAGAGCTTTAGAAACCAAACTTCACTACACACACACACATATATATATATATATAAGTACAAAATAAAATCATATCAGGCTCCATTATATGCTTTGTCAGCTTTGACATTATAACACAACAACCAATACAGTCGCTAAGAGCATCTCCAAGAGATTCTCTATTTGTGAAGAGCATATTCTATCATTTGGAGAACATCTATAAATTTAGAGAGGAAAAATTTTGAAATACTCCAACAAGCTCTATAAATTTAATACTTAATTTTACTAATCCCAAAAAAATATTTATTATTTTTGTTTATCTTTCATTTTATCTAGCTTTTCTTTAGATTATTTTATTCTTTTTCTACATTGAAAATTGAAACACTTTGAATGCATTTAATTATAGAAAGTGAGTTTTGGAGAGCCAAACTC
>CAIGRK010020871.1:764-13820 GCA_903798315.1 Fraxinus greggii | reverse complement strand
TAATTTATTTAATAACACTTGATGCTATCTAAATTGGTATTGTAACACTAATATTAAATAGCATTACTTTTTTGAATTAGGGATCAAATTGTCCCTTAAGTAACTAGTACTTCATGCATTTTCCACCGTTGGATTTATTTTATGGGTCAATTTTACATGTTTTGATTTCAGGAAAGTGTTTTAAGAGTGCTATTTTATTGAAGCAAACAAAGGCCATGGACAAAAATCGACAACAAAATTAGCAGTTCACCTTGCAAGGGGCCTTTGACCCAAGACCGACCTAAAAAATGTGGCCGGTCTAGATACCATTATTCTTGGGGCACCCCAGGCCAGTTTAAGAGAGCATCCTTCACCATTTACATTGATCCAAACTATAATTTTACAAACACAATGCTTTGATTCAACAGAATATAAATGATCTGAAAGCTATACAATAAACATCGAAGAACAAAAGACTGTACAGTTGTATTCTATTTTACCACGAACCAAGCCAGGAGCTTTTCAGCTACACAAGTCCGGAAAATTAAAATTTATCCAGTTTAACGATTTTCAAACAAGCACAGGTATGGAACTCACAGACTCGTGAGCCCATAAGACCCAGGATATAGGGTCCAGGAACTGGAATTTATCTTAAGTCTTTATTCTGAGATAATTATATCCAACTCTGCAGAATAAAAGGTGGGTGGGCATATGTTCAGCTGACCTGTATTGCACCTCAAAGAATGTTTGAGTCTTGTTAGCGCCAATACTGAGCCCATCGATGAATGGTTTCCACCATTTGTGGGAATAATGCACTGACACTCTCGTTGATAAGATCCTGGAAAAAATGTATTGACTCCTCATCATCCAAGTCCAACCGGAACTTCTCTTGAAGCTACAGAAGGAAAGTTGAAGTTGGGTCTCAGAATGAATGAGTAAATTAAGGCTTAACATGGATAGAGAAGTAATTAAAACAAGAAATCACCTTAAGAATGCCTTTTTCAGGATCAGAAGCTATATCAGGAATGTTGGACCCCGCCATCAAATGGAACAGATTTAGTACTAGGTTGCTTGATTTCCTTAGAATATTGTATGCTTCACAACAGTATGATTTGAACCGGGTATAGTATTGACTGCAAGAAAACAAACAGATGCAAAAGGAAAATATTATGTCTACCAGGCTACCAGCAGTGTCATGCATATTTTCCCCACCAACAACAATACGAGAATCACCCTAATGGATCCAAAACATGCTGTGCACCAATGATGGATTCCACCAAGGCACCAGACCCACCATTAAGGCTAAACCCAACTTGAAATGCAATAAAATTCCCAAGCAAATATACATGACAAATTGGGGACCACCTGCCCCTCAAAAATACACGACAGTTATATAGAATAAGCTAGAATGCAAATCCTAGCGCATGTTATAATTTACCAAAACAGTGCATAATTTACATCAAATGACAGCAAGCCCGTCCAACTGTCTACATGTCAAGTGATACAAAAGGATATATACAAAATATAATGAACATGTAGCAACTGAAATGTCTGTTTTCACTTACTTTTGTTTTTCTTCTTTTCTTGAACAGTTTAGCTCATATATGAAGCACAGAAAGAGCTCGTGCAACATTTGCAGATAAATGCACAAAACAAAACTCAGATGTAGAACCTAATAACTTATATTTATGTCAAATACCTTTCTGCTCCGCCCATAGCTTCAACCATTTCTTTGCAAAGTTTCATAGGTGGTGGAAAGGGCTTAGGGTCTCGACCGAGNAAAGGATATATACAAAATATAATGAACATGTAGCAACTGAAATGTCTGTTTTCACTTACTTTTGTTTTTCTTCTTTTCTTGAACAGTTTAGCTCATATATGAAGCACAGAAAGAGCTCGTGCAACATTTGCAGATAAATGCACAAAACAAAACTCAGATGTAGAACCTAATAACTTATATTTATGTCAAATACCTTTCTGCTCCGCCCATAGCTTCAACCATTTCTTTGCAAAGTTTCATAGGTGGTGGAAAGGGCTTAGGGTCTCGACCGAGAATAAAACCAAAATCAACATGGAAAAGACGGCCATCATCCTGGAGCAGCAAATTATCAAGGTGCCTATGCACCAAGAAGATAAATAAGATAAGAGCGCCATTTTTAATGCAATAAAAAATTCACAGGATGAAGTTCAGCAGAGATGTTAATTTCAGGTTTATTAATATGAAGTTCTATTGCGAAATAGCTAATATCACATAGTAAACTATAACTGTAAACGATGACCAACATTACCCCAAATCCCAAGGGAAACAAAAAATGATAACTCACGCTATTAAAGAAAATAAAAGCAAAGAAAAATAAAGGAAAAATTAGTGTGGCAGCAAAATCATTTCCATGCAGATTGGCATACTAGGGATCACCTGTCACCGATGCCCAGTATATATGTGATAACAGAGTACCCTGCGCAACTTTTAATAAATGTTTCAAGACACGTGGCAGTAATCCCGAATGGTCCATCTTCATCAGGATGAAATTTTTGCAGGTAGCTTGTAATACTGCGATGTTCTGAGAGAATCTGAGAGTGAAAAGGAACAACATCGAAACAAAATGAAGAAATTTAAAGATGGTAAGTGCAACTCATCAAATATATGTCCTTTAAAGAACAATAGTAAATCAGGACGGAACAAGGGTGAATCTAAGTAGTAAATACATCTACCATCACCAAGGATAAAATACCTGAGCTAAAGATTTGGATGGTATGAATTCCATCATGCCTTCATCATGTCCAGTTGCTAACACTCTGTATGGAGTTAATTGCAGATCAAGATTCTCCAACTTAAGCAATCGATCCATTAGTGACACCATTTGAATAACCTGATATCATCTCATTTTATTACATTTATGAAAGAATGATACATTAAATCAAGTGTGTAATAAATACTTAGAATCTACCAACTGGTCTTGCCGAAGATCATCTCCCTTTTTAAATATGATCTTACAACTTCCACCACTTGCTGTTCGGAAAGCCAGACGCAAGGGATGCAATGCACTTTTAAAAATTGAAGATTCAGATGGTATGATCCCTGTTATAAGTACCCTAGGTGCTAGAGGGGATCGAATTGGCTGAAATGCAGATTAAATTGCTTAGATTTCTCAAAATGAAAACGGGATAGGAATGCTAATTCGTAAATTCGTAATCATAAAAATAATTATGTAGGCAAGTATGTGAGACATGTTCAATTTCCAGTTGCGTAACATGCATCTTACACTAGCCACAAAAAGTTAACCAAGATCAATACACAAATAACTTTGCAATTACCTCATCAAAGTATGTAAGTTCACTAAGAAGCCCCGAAAGAAGATGCCTAAGCTTTTCGATCTTCTTCTGAGTTCCACCTCTCACATTTCTCACGTCTCTCATTATAGAACACAATTGAGCAGTCAATTCTGTTTGACGCTCCAAACTCTGCCATAACTTAAAACCATCTTCATCACCATCAGCACCAGCTCCCAACTGTGAAAATAAAAATCCAGTAAGCTGACTTCTTCGAAGCTAAGAAAAACGTAAGATGAACAAGATATACCTTCATGTTAATTGGTATGGTTGCAGAATTTCCTTAAAGAACAGCAGTAGCCATGCGTTATATTCACAAAACTGAACATTCATTATGATACAAGATTTTGTCTCTAACTCAAATACTCCACAACAACCAATATGTCTGAGCACGAAAAGAAATATTATTTCCTGAGGATTTTATTAGAAGATAATCACCGTTGAATTGTACTAGCTACAGTTTATATTTATCATAAACAAAAGGGACGGTAATAGATATGTTTTATCTGCAAATTTTCTAAGTAGATGGCATTTAAAGGGTTTCAATATCCTGAAACCATACATTGGCATGTTTTATTAGGACTGGATAGAACTAGGCATCATCAAAAAAAAAAGAAGATGCTAAATTTTGTTTATTATACAGTCGATTCGTATATTCCAAACATGCACTTAAAAGAACTACGCTAAAAAATATGTATACTGGACAGTCTCGCTTTATAATCTAAGGCATTCAGACTTATCAAACAAGTATAAGTAAGGCTGGACAAAACTTTCGAACTGAATCGAACTGGACCCGAACTGAACCGTTTTTCTTAAGTTACGGGTTTGGTTATGTTCTCGGTCCTAAACCAAGAACCAAATCTCCCTAATTTTTTTATCTTAAATAATATAATTATTATTTTTTTCTAAAAAAAATTGCTAACTAATTAATTTAGCCCAAACTTAAAATATGATTTTATTATTTCTAATTTTCAACTCAATCCCAACTTAATGAAATTAACCTAAATTTCTTATTCTACCGTACTGTCGTTTCTGCGTTGTGGAAAAATCTAATCGAAAGCTCGGCTACATCTCTCTTCATTACTGTGAGCTCGCTATCTTCTTCTTTTAAGTGATTTCAAATTTATGAAGAACTCAATAAAAATAGGTGCAAAAGATATCACGAGATTGGATTAAATTATTTTGTAAGAGCCAAAATTGAACATATCATTAGTTGAATTAATTTAGTGTTGTTGTAAATATTAAAAAACTTAATTATTATATGGAACACGGGAACCGAACCCGAAATGTTTGATAATTAAATTTGGACCCGACGGTTACACTTACTAAATACCCGATAATTCGTGGACCATGTCCAGCCCTAAGCATATGAATGCATAAGCAGCAAATTAAGAAAGAAAATCCCCAACCTTCAGCATACTTTCTTGCAGAATCTCATAGGTACAATAAAATCGTCTTGCATATGCAGGATCATGAAGTTCCACTGTAACGTACCACCGGAGAAAGCTAGCCAACTCAATATTACGTAATGCTGCCAACAGAATGATTCTGGTCATACTCATAATGAGCTCAAAAACATTATAAACTTGGTTAAAAGAATTTGGTCTTTATCACAGGAAGCATACAGCGTTGCACGAGGAAATGACTTAGGCGGGATTTATCAGAACGTTCAAACCGAAGAGCTTGAACAAGCTGAAGTAGGTAGCACTGGAGCTCTTCATCATCAGCTCTTTCAAGAACAGTAACAGCATATGCACGGACCTGTAATGGAGGTGAAACTCAGAAACGCTCGGTTGGCTTACTAATTTAATATATTGTTTTTGTTTAGAACATTCAGTCGAGTCCAACCAAAGAAAAATTTGACTGCATTACTACTAAAGCATCTAAATCTACTGTAGCCTTCTTTAATGCAAATACCGATAATGAATTCCTCAGCTATTTGCTGAAAATAGAATCTAAATAGAACCATTAGAATGTGGATGAGAGAAGCACGCAGTAGCCATTATGTCTTGAATACTAACCTCTTCACTCTCAAAAACTGAAGAGAGAAGCTCTAGTGCATCACAAACATCAATTGTCTCCCACTTGCTCATCAATTCTAATGCTTGCTTTGCTTCCTGAAAATAACACAAATTATAATAATTTTATTATTTACAAATAGTGAAAGATGGAGGATGAAGAAAATGATGTAAGACGTGTATTATAGGAAAATTCAAAACATAATATAAATGGAACCCACTAGGACTTCACCTGAACATCACTCCATTCAACACACCGTAGAAATTTTGTCAAAGCCCTCTTTTCAGACATTAATGAAAAACGAAATTTCCAGAGAAGCTGCTTCTCCTCTCCGCTCAAGGTCCTTGTTGGGGGGTATTTCAATATTCTTTGAATTGACCTAGAACATAAATAGGATTTCAGATTAGCTAGAACAAAAAATCCAATTAACATAAAGAAGTTGCGATGCTGAATATTATGACCATTATTTAGGAGTTTTTTTATAAAAACGAATGGAGCTTTATAAACATCAATCTGCACATTCCAGCCTTCTAAGGCTCTTCTTTCCCTCCACATCACCCACATAAGAAAGTATGCAACCGCCTTCTTTCCCAACTGGGAGCAGCTCGTCAGTCATTAATTTAGGTAGTACTTCTTGAATTAGGTACATGATAAAGTGTAAGACAGAGTTTGCATATATACGCATTGGAAACAATTAGCAAATCAGATCCTACTTGACACAGAAAGTATCCAGTTGGTTTACTTGAGAACTTCACTCACACTGAAGAAGTAAACAATCAGCACAACATCTAAACAATTTAACCCTTAGTCCCAATAATTTTAAGGATTCCTTCAATAGCTACTAAGTCCTGTCTAGCATAGTGATACATTCAACAAAATCAAATCTTTTACCACATCAGATTATGTTAATTTTGGTCAACCTCCCTTTATACCATTTCCTTTGCCAAACGTGTTATAGTAACATGATAAGATCCTGCTCTGAATTCTCACTTCTTCCCACGAAGATATGGCAAACAAACAAGAGTAATCAACTGAGAATTTCTAACATATTGTTGTGAATAGAATAACACTGATGAATAGAAAACTGAGAATTACAGCCTTGCAGTTAGACTATTTTATGTGAATAAAAGATAATGACTGAAAAGGAAATGATATTTGGGTGTTCGAGAGACCCAATACTCTCCACTAATCCTTCCTCAAATTTCTGCCTGCCTATACGGCTATCTCTACATGGATTTATAGCATACTTCTAACAGATTTTCCTAACTAATTTCCCCTCTAACAGACTTTAGTTTTTCACCCACTTGCAGGTTATTCCTCTTCTGGGTCCTTCTAGAATGAGTGAGATGGATTGGAGCTTATAAATGCCCCCCGCCCTAAAATTAACCTTGTCTTCAAGGTGAGAACACGGGAATTGCTGCCTGATCATTTCAAATGGTTCCCAGGAAGCCTTAAAGTCCAGCAATCCTTCCATTTGATCAACGTCTTTCCCATGAATGCAAGTTTATCGTTTGCATCAGAATATTTCTCAAAATCATCTATGTTGTGGCCTGACGTTCCAGGACAGCTCACATTGTCCAACTCAAAGGACTGAAGGTTACTGCAGGATCTAAAGTGTTAAAAGCTGATGATCCAGGAAAAAGGCATCTATGCAAAGCCGGTTGTGGTAAGGAGAAGTATGCATGGTCATCGGTTCCTGGCATGATGTCCAAAGGTATGCCTGCAGCAATCTGGATCAAAAGGATATCAAGCTCTTTTATTGGTTCTGATAATGTGGACAGATCCTTTGAACTCAAATTCTGGCCATTGAGAAGTGTGCAGGGATACTCAACAAGTTGTTTCGCGACAGGATCTTGCAGCCCTTTATTTTTACGGTGATGCCCGATGGCATTCTTCTCCCTCCATCGATGGTATAATCGTTTCCCAGATTCCAGCAGATTGGCATAGCTGGCTTGATTGAAATTATGCAGTCCTCCTTGTGGGCCAGCTCCATAATTTGGCCCAGACCCTTAGTCTTATGCATTCTGACCTCAGCTTTCGCCATAACCAATGATTTCTCCACCAGTACTTCGTCTGGTATCGCCAGCAATGGCATTGGTAAGATTTCAATTAATCTTCGGTATTCTATGACAGTGGGTTTCTCATGTTGATTTCAGCTGACTGTATTTGCCTCGATTCCATCAAAATTGGGAGGAATTTCCGTAATGAGTGTATGCTCAAGTGAGTTATCTGCATTCCCTTTTTCCTTTCTCTTTCCTGCCTGTCCAATTTCTTCAACATTAAATCAATTCTCTTCATCATTGCTGTCATGGCCCTCGGAAATTATGATTTCATGGACTCCAGCTCTTCTTGTAGCCCATCCATCCTCTCTTCCAAATTACCCACCCGTTCTGTTAGAATCATGTTTTGTTCCAGGACAGTTGCTCTCATACCAGTTGATAAGATCCTGCTCTGAATTCTCACTTCTTCCCCTGTAGACACACGAATATATGGCAACCAAACAAGAGTAATCAACTGGGAATTTCTAATTTATTGCTTTGAATAGAATAACACTGTGATGAATAGAAAACTGAGAATCACAGCCTTGCAGTAAGACTATTTTATGTCAATAAAAGATAATGACTGAAAAGGAAAAGATATTTGGGTGTTCGAGAGACCAAATACTCTCCATGAGATCCTTCCTCAAATTTCTGCCTACCTATAGGGCTATCTCTACCTATATTTATAGCGTACTTCTAACAGATTTTCCTTACTAATTTCCCCTCTAACGGAGTTTAGTTTTCTACCCACTTGCAGTTTATTCCTCTTCTGGGTCCTTCCAGAATGAGTGAGGTGGATTGGAGCCTATCATAACAATTGTAAATGAGAGCTTCTTCAGATCCATAAACACGAATCCCTATTATAGTAATTGTTATCTCAGTGTTTATCTTCAACCATTATCACCTTCAATTGTTGGTCTCTGCTCTAATTTCTTATCTTATCCATTCTAGATATAGCCACAAATCTATCTTAAGATCCTCATTTCTGTTACATTTCTCTCGTGAGTGTTATGTCCTCCAATGATTATATAGCCAATATAATAATTATTTCGCATCTTTAGTTGGATAATATCTTCTCATAGCATAAAATCCTAAACAAGTTCATTACAATTCGCGTTTTCTGTATATTACATCCAATCCAAGTCTCTCTTCTGTATTAATGATCAAACTTAAATGATTAAACAGTAACTTTTTGGGAAAACATGATTTTTTTTGTGTGTCTACCAGTGAAGCACGAACACTTCTAAGGTGGATTTTCAGTGTGCAACTAGTATTTGATGCCTACTACTTGGACGCTCAACGATATAGAGCAACACGTCATGTGAAGTTCTCTCTTTTTGTATATATTTTAAATTTTCGACAAGTCAAGGACACAACGTGCTCCATCATCTAAATTTTGGAATGTAAATTGAATAATGTTATCTATGTAGTTTGCTGATCATTAGCAATCTAGATATGTCATCTTAGGTGGCATTAATCAATATGTCTTAAATATAAGGATATGGATCCCATTAAAATGCCATATCAATTAATATCACCTACTGCTCATGATCAGTAGTCTAGATAGGTAGATAGCATTACTCATGTAAATTAGGAAAGGTTTTAACTTTTAAACAGTTTTGTCTATTGGTCTAAATTACAAGAGAAAAAGTTATATAAACTTATACCAATTGTTTTATATCGACTTGCATTTTTTCTCTCGTCACTATAATTAAGTAATGACACCATAAAAATTTACAGCTAAAGCTCAAAAGATGTATTAGTTTTATTGATATTTTTATCAAAATTCAAATGTACCAAGTATA
Source organism: Fraxinus greggii (assembly GCA_903798315.1). Lineage (NCBI taxonomy): Eukaryota > Viridiplantae > Streptophyta > Magnoliopsida > Lamiales > Oleaceae > Fraxinus > Fraxinus greggii. The sequence goes on along the minus strand of CAIGRK010020871.1, from coordinate 4,648 downwards.
AATAATTTTAATGAACATGTTCTTGTCATCTGTGTCTTACTGTTTTGAAATGTTACGGGTCGGCATGTGCGTTTCTTGCCAACATTAATGGTTCGTACCCCTCCATTATTATTTTTTTTTCCAGACTATGACTATGACAATATTTTTGTATTTTAGATTTATTCTGTCTTTAGATACAACAGAGCTCTTTTAAAGTTCTACATTACCATTCATCCCCCCTAATCTTAGCAACTATAAGTCTATAACCAAGTCAGCATCAAAGAACTTACATCAAATGAACTTATCTCATGACTAAAGTAAAAGGCTTAAGACTCAGACAGAACCTTGAAACAAGCTTATGCCTACCTTCACTAAATTTCACTCCCATGACTAGTTCCTTACATATGTCCTTGATATTATTTGAATACTAATAAGAAATACCATATTTCTCACCATCTTGTGTTCATCTAATAGATACTACATTTCCACAACAAAAGTAAACTTAGAACAGTGTTAAAACAAAAGCTTACTTCCTTTCCGTGGAGCTTGGTTTCAGGTCTCTATCAATGATGCCACGAGTTAAACTCCTAGCCAGCTTTAGTTGCTTGTGCTCAGAAGGGTTAATCTTTCCCACTTCAGGATCCCAAACTGTGACCAGTTCATTTGCGGAAGCTATTGGAGATGGTATTAGAAAATTTGCTCCTGATTCCTACATATCAAGTGATGTTAAGTTTCAATTCTGGAAGTATCAAATCTATCTAGGAGAAATTTCAGTTACTAATTCAAGATAAGATATTGTGCATAATGCAAAAAGAAGTTTCATGATATAGGTGAAAATAATGGCTGAGAACATCCAACAGATATCAATGATAGATGCATAAAATTATGAGTCGGTCGGATTATACTTTCTAAAGAAAATTGGTATTAAGATCTCCTTTATACTTCAATGAAATCGAACTTGCACATACTTTGAGAAGGAACATTATACTCACTGCATTTAACTTTAGCAAACTTCATAAAGCCATGACCTTTTAAACTCGATATTGTCATTTCCAGTGGTTGTGTCGTCATATACTATGCAGTTATGTTCCACCTCAAACTTACACAAACTACCTTCAGAAAGGAGGCTAAAGGTAGTCGACGATACAATGTTAAGCAACATCAAAATACATCTAATCTACACAAACGCTAAAAAGCAAGTGCTTTATTATAGAGAAATTAAAACTTAACAGCTCAGCACTTCACTTGCTTTACCCCATATCTATAAAAAAATAACCCACAAATCTATCTATGAGGACGATGCTAACTAAGTTTTTGTTTAAAACAAAATTCATAAGAAAAAGATTGTTACATAAGAACAATTTGATGCACCCTTTGAATGTCTATATCAAGAGGAAGATCATTATATTGTGTGTACTGTGAGCATCATCGACATGTTTCATGAGCAAGCGAAAAACTCTAGTCTATGAAATTTGTAAGAAAAACAAATAGACGCAGTGAAATCACCAATTTTACTTTTGAAAGATGAAAATACAAAGAAATAGAACAAAAATGTGGTTCTCACAACTTGCTGAAGCAGTATACTGATATATTCTCTTCTGATTGAATTCAGCACTCAAACACTAGTTTTGATAAGGTATGAAGTAGATACTATACACAAACTCTCTGGAGCCTATATATTTTTGGCGTGTCAAGAAGTTAAAATAATATAGACACATAGGGGAGTACCTGGAACGCCACTCGATGTTCAAAACTGCAGAAATCAACAACAATATATATATGAGAACTTCCATTTTTAATACTTTCACGTTCTTTAATTTTCTCCATAGCTTTGAATGCAAGACGATCCAGCCAATCAATTCTTTGAATCTGCCCCCTCTCATACTTATTTTGTAGCTTTTCCAGACGTTCCAACTCCCCGCGCTCTTCCTTTGGAACCTATCACAAACCACCAGTATGCAATCAAATCTTTTTCTTACTATATCTTTGCTGCATATGTTTGAAGCATTTGAATTGGAATTGTCAAAATTGATTTTGATCCCATTCCTAATCCCAATTTCATACTCCATATGTAGCACGAGTACAGTGGGATATCTTTTTGAGTGTACATAGTTCACTACACGGAAGTTTCAAACAAAAACAAACCTTCCCGGGAGTGTTTGTATTGATAGAACCATCCGCTTCTTTCCCTGACCAAAGTCTAAGCTTGTGCTTACCAGTCTTGAGCTGTTTTTTCATGTTAAACAGATGAATGGTTGCCCCACCAACCACTCCATCACTTTTACCACAAGAAACATCATATACCTACATTTGCACATCATCAACATAAAACAGAAATTCATTACGAAGTTACATGAATAAATAAAACAAACAAGAGTCGTGTTCTCATAATTTCAATACAGCATATACAAGCAGATTATTTTACAAAAATAATATGCAGATTCCAAATATGATGGATGGCTTACAGTGACAGCGAGTTGTGAATTTGCGGTCAAATCGCGATATTTAGTACTTAATGTAATTAGTTCGTTCCAACAATATGATGGACCTGAAGATTCCAGCCTGCATCACGGGATATTTATAAAATATTAATCAAAAAACCAGAAAATATTTTTAAAAAAATAAGCAAAAAATAAAAAATAAAATTCAATTAATAATATGAAACTCAACCTCGTTCTCATGGGAAGACCAATAGGTGCGCCATCAATGTACAACAAGCACTCAACGTACAACTCCGGTCTCCTCTCCTCTGAAGTAGAATCAACGTCACCTGAATAATTCAAGCACAAATACTGTAATTAAAAATTCAATTATCGACATTCCTGAAAATTGCACATTTTCCCATGATAAATAGTAAACTCCAACACGAGAAGAATGAATAATTGAATTTTTTTCACAATTACCTGAATTAGGAGGCTTCGGCGGTGGTAATTTGCCTTCTAATCTTTCGATTCTGAAGGTGACGGGGAGATTGATGTCGCATGATAAGAAGAATCGGAATTCGTTTCCACTCATTCTGGCTTATGATTATTTTTGAAAATAAGTAATCTTGTATTTCTACATGAAATACAGAAATTAAGCAGTGGAAAATTTGTTGCTTGAACTTGCACGATTGCAGTTCCCCTTATGGAGAATTCTACTGGGTTTTGTCCAGCTAATTAGTTACAAGAAGTGGAGAGGTCCAAGCAATGGTGGAAAAAATAAATAAAACCGAAATCAAAGACTGCCGGTGGCGCCGGTGGCTCAAAAAGATCGGCAGGCTCACAGTGACCGGCAAATTTCGATTTCTCTCGAGTCGCGGATGGGGATTGGGGATGAACTATGTGCGTTTGTCGCGAGACATGGATTGCAACTACTTGGGACGTCTGTGTAAAAGCGTTAAGAAGTAGTTTGGCCCGTTTGTGTAAAATAATGGACCACTTGCAAAAATACCTTTGAAATTTGACTGGACAACTTACAAAAATAACCCAAAAATTAAGAATCTTTTGAAATATTATATGAAATATATTTTGGAAATAAAAAATAATGTATAAAATTAATTGTCACTTTTTTAATAAAAAAAGACTTTTTTAATAAAAAAGTGACAAGTAAAAAAAAAGTGACACCGAAAAAGTGATCAATTGTCACTTTTTAAAGTTAAGTGTCATTTTTTTATATACAATATCACTTTTATTAAAAATTGATATTTGTCACTTAAAAAATTATAGAAATCAAGAATGTGACTGAAAAAGTGATAAACACTAAAAAAAGATGACAAATTTTAAAAAGTGACGAATTCAAAAAAGTGGTACAAACTAAAAGAAGTTATACAGATTAAAAAAAGTGACAGATAATAAAAAAAGTGAGACACTCAAAAAAGTGACGAATTTTTTTTTTTTTTTTAAAAGTGACACATTAAAAAATTG
>CAIGRK010020844.1:0-10757 GCA_903798315.1 Fraxinus greggii | reverse complement strand
GTGTAGTTTAAAAAGAAGGAAATGTTATTGATGTTATAAAAATATTATTTTATTGAAAAATGTGTGGTTGAAAATGAGTAGAATAATGAAAATTAAAAGTTTAATGTGTACCAAATAGGGCCATACTATTGTACGGGGACTATTCAAATCACCTGCTCCGCTTTTGATTGGTTGCAAGTTAATCAAAACAAAATTTTAGGACTCTCTCTGTTAGTAGATGTTTGCTTTCCACTCACCTAATATGCCTTTTGGATAGTACAAAATATTAATCTCTTTTTGTATTTTACCTTTTCAATGAATAATTGTATCTATATTATAATTTATATTTGTTGCATTACATTTAATTTCTCTCAAATTTCGGAGGTTTGATTATTGTTCTAGTTTAAAAATTTAAGAAATATTAAACGAAAATTAAGGACATAGCCGCAACAACCAAACCTCGTAGATAATGTATGTCCCTACAAAACTTAAAATATCTTAAGAGCCCTTGAATCGGGAGTTAAATATTTCATTAGTCATTGAATTTATCCATCACGTTTTACTCACCGAACTTTAAAATGTTTTTGAATGGTCATTAAACTTTTACACAATGCACTACATCATTCGCTCACCATGTTTCATTAGCCACTTAACTTATAAAACATTTTTGAGTCATGACTGAAATTTAATATGTTACATTTCATCATTCAGTCATCAAGTTTCATTAGTGATTGAACTTGTACCACCATCACACTTTTGCCCATTGAACTTTAGAACGTTTTATATTGGTGACTGAACTTTACTCATTGAATCCAACTGTTCAAAAATTTAAAATTTTGAAGTATAAAATACCATACACGCAGATGATGCCATTATTTCCTTTAAAATTATATTGTGACAACTCTAAAAATTATATTTTGTTAGTTTTGATTACCTAAATCCAAAATTTCACTACCTGTTTGAAATACAATTTTTTATTTTTTTATTTGTGTCTACGATTTCAATCGAATAAAGAAATAATTTATCTGTTTTATTTTCTCGATGTAAAGGAAGATTATAATCTAAATTAGGATTTATGTCAATTTGAAATTAGCATTCTTCTATCTCATTGAACATAGCTTTTTGAGGACTAGAGAAATATCTTCTTGATCAATATAAAATTTTTTTATCTTAGATTGAGAGTCACATTATCCATTCGATATTTATTTATTTATGTTATTTTCTTTATCCATCTCAAATCTAATAGAAATTCAATTTTACTCGTAAAATATTATGAAGTTAAGTGACTACTCAAAAATATTTTAAAGTTCAATGAGTAAAGCATGATAGATGTACAAGTTTGGTGACTAATGAAACATGGTGATGAAGTGCAACATATTAAACATCGGTAATCACTCAGAAGCATTTTAAAATTCAATGACGTGTGGAATGTGATGAGTAAGTGATAGATATGGTTGTAAATGGATCAGATATTGATCGAATATGCTCATATCTGATCTAATCAGATAAGAATAATCCATGAATCCGATTCAATCTGATAATTCAAGAATATATGGTTATTAAATCCACATTCGATTTGCTGTATCATCGGATCTGATCCTAAATATTTTACTTAATTCTTTTATTATTGCAATATAAGGAAAAAAACCAAATTAACTTGTAGGCTTGTTCAAGAACAATCCCCAAGATAATACCAAGTTAAAAGGAACCAAAATATGCAATATTGCAATGAATACATATCCAAAAAATGTTCTAGAGAGAGTAAGCAACAAAACTAAATAAAACCACCAAAAAAAAAAAAAATCTCAATTGCAGCTTAAGAAATTTCAGCTCTCTTTCCAGATCATATAATCCACCAGTCCACCACACCTACAAAGAAAGATGTTTAAGAATAAAGACTGTATAAAACAAATACTATTTTAAGAAATTGAAAACATACATTTATAAGTAAAACTTACATAAACTTCAATATTTGAGAATCGTTACTTTTGGTATTGTGAGGCCTTATTTGCAGCATTCATATCAAGTTCTAAAAGAAAAACATGACAATTAAGTACTTGTTAAGGAATGAATAATAATACATAGCTACTTGGAAAAAAAATAACCAAACTCAATAATCAGCGTACTTTTATTTTTTGGGGGAAGGAAGTCAATCTTGTGTAGTCACCAAAGCCTCCATTAGGAATTAAGGACGAGTTTATATGACACAATATGAAGTAAAGATCACTACACAAAAAGAATACAATGAAATTTGGTAGAGGAGAGGAGAATTCACTATAATATGGAGGAAGAATACAAAGATATTGTAATTACAATATTGTCTAATTAGTAAAGAAGTGCGAACTATATATAGGATATATGTCTAACAGGGAGCTGGGGCTCGTTGCCGCAACTAATGTGAATGCAGTTAAATCTTCTAGATCCATATTTCGACATCTTCAAAGCCCACTTCAACTAATCCACAAATACCCAATGGAATTTGGGTCAAATTTTAACGGACTATACAGTTTCCGAAAGCAATGAAGGACGTAAATCATTAATTACTCTTCCTCTCATACTGAATGCAGCCTCAGACGCTACAGTAGTTGCTGGAACAACTGCTATGCAACGAGCAATTTTTCCAAGATCAGGGAATTTAACACTATAAACCTTCCACCAATTTAAAGCTTTAAAATTTTCAGTTCTTGGAAATAATGGCTCCTTCAAGTAATTCTCTAACTTTCACTTTTTAGAAGAACACGACAAATTAGAAGATCGAGATTGTGTTGACCAATAATCAAACCCACTCTGGTCCTCTTGAGAAGCCCATATTCTATGATCACTACTAGAACCAACTTCTTGACTTACTTCCATTTGAGATTGACATGAACTATGATCATACTCATTGAAATGGTCAAATATTGCCTTAGGAACTCTTTCAAAATATGTACGAGCATCAACAGCTCTAAGCTTATATCATAATAATATTCAACCAAATCCATTTAAAATCTTGGAGCTGGATTTGAAAATTGGAACCCAAGAATGAAAGAAGCCAACAGAAGCCAAATCCAAGAAATAGACAGTAGAATCAAGAAGAATTAGGAAGATAAAACCATGGAATGTCCTTGTCTTGAACCATACGGCGCAGTTAGGATGATTGAATATGAACGTTTGAAATAAATTTGAAACTGGTGGTTTCTCAATTTCAAAAAATATAAATTAATGATATATTGAAATTTAATAGGTTTGTCATTCTTCATTAAGCCCATGTTTGAGCCCATTCTTTCTCCTTTTTTCTCATTCTTTTTTTATAGTACTTATTTTCAACCACACATTCTCCAAATAAAATAATATTACACACAAATCTAAAACTTCTCATCACTTTTCCACCACACATTCTCCCATCGATCACTATTCAAAAATCAATTCTTTCTAAAAAAAAGGGGCCAAACACCCACTAAGTCATAAAGTGTAGCACAAGTTTCAAAATGAAAATGAAATAAAATTATGTGTAATAAATTATGCGATAATATATAAAATATATTATATTATTATAACAAATCGAGGCGGGTTGTGATCGGATAAGAATGACCTACATTCATATTTGTTCAATTTAATTAACGGATTATGGGATTCGAATGTTGATCCGATTATTGGATTGAGATTCTAAATCGAGTAATATTATTTATCGCAATGATGATAAATCATCGATAATGTGACAATTCATTATCCATCACACTTCTCTCTTTCCCCTCTTTCATATAAATTGAATTGTTCAATCTCATTATTCCATATAAACTATTACATCATCTATGATAATAAATAACATTATTCTTCTATTAATTTCATCGAATTCAGATTAAAATTCAATTCATTTCCTAATGATAGAGTACAATTTGTTAAGCTTTAGTAATCAAGGTATTTTAAAGTTTAGTGACTAAAACAGGATTGAGGTATAACTTCCATGACTAATTAAGCCTCTATTTGATATACATTAAAAATTTTATTTTCATTTCGCTACTCAATTTTAACTACATATTTTTCAATAAAATAACATTTTACATCACATTAATTATTTTTACTTCTTTTTCAATTATACATTTCCTATCAATCTGCTGTTCCATAATACATTCTTTCAAACAACGTGCACACCCTCGACATTTTAACTTATTGAATCGGCTCCGAGCGGAACTTGTATTCACTCGCAAAAAGTCCTCTGAACAGACAACAGGTTTGAGAAAAATCCACAGTCGAGATATCGCCGGAAAATGGCATCGGGATGGGGCATAACGGGGAACAAAGGGAGGTGCTACGATTTCTGGATGGATTTCAGCGAGTGCATGTCCCGTTGCCGGGAGCCCAAGGACTGTGCTTTGCTCCGTGAAGACTATTTCGAGTGTCTTCACCACTCCAAAGAGGTCCATTCTTTATCTACTCTCTCCAAACCCCAAATTTCGATTTTTGTCTTAGGATTTCAGCTATGATTTTAAAATTTGTTTACATTAGGGTTTTGTTAAATTTTAATTAGTTAAATTTTAATATTATCATTTCTCCATTAGTGTAGCGACATGTTAAATGAAATGTATTAATTAGGTTAATTAGGTCGTTCAAATTAGGGATGGTTAGAAATTAGAATCTTTGTGATTTTACAGCTTTTGTTGTTAGGGATTAAATCGGAGTATAAGTGTAATGTCGTTTAGGGCTATATCTCATCTGTTCATTAATTTTAGATGGACCTATGTTCTTCGAGTTCGGAGTTCTGCTTTATGGCTGAGAATTTGTCAAATTGAGATATACTTCATTTATGTTATAAATATTTTAGCATATTACTACTGTGTTCAGTCCATTTATTTTTTGCACAACAGATGCTCATTCTTTTAAGATACAGCAGTTGTAGCCTATACCCAAATGATTCTGCAATGATGTGGGTTTCAACTCAGCCCATGTTTGGCTACTGTTTATAAACAATTTATATTTGGTCAAGCCACTTTTTATCCACGTATTTCATCGGATCTACAAGTATTATCCACTTATCCATCCCCCATTTCTACGTATTTATAATTTAAACGGTTTATAAACAACACCCAAACTTGAAATTTTGGTACCCAACTCGTCTCTGACAGTAACAAATCCTATTAATATGCTGCTAATCTGAGAATTTTCTACACATCACACTATCTCATAATTCAATTATGATAATTGTGTTCCATTCCTTAAATTTTGCAATTTGAATCCCATTCTTCATAAATACAAACACCGGTCTTAAACTAGATTTTAGCTATCACTGCCTATGCGTCTATGTAAACGATATTGTAGATTCTAGCTCAGATTTTTGGTGGACCAATTAGAGTGCTTAGAATTTTACTCAACTCCAATAAAACTCGTTAACTTAAATGTCAAGATTTAAGAAAAAAGAAGGTGAAGATAAAGAGAAAAGCATTAGAATTGTCTTAATCCAGAACCCAGGCAACATTATATTTGCAATTTTTAATACCATTACTGCTGCCTTTACCATTCCACCATGGCACTATGTCCACCACATTAGTGATGATGCCTGTTAAAAGGATGTTGCCAATGGTGGCGTAATTTAGAGAGGGTGGCAGTGTAGTAATTACGACATGTAGTGGAATGTTGGTGGTGCAAGGGAAACAGGGACTGTAGTAATAGTTGTGTTACTGAATGTTATTTGGCTTTTTTCCCCTGTTTGCCTATTCTCTTTAGGTTTTTGATCTATAAATTAATGAGACTTGTTGGAGTTGAGTTGGATGCCATGCAATATGACTGGATTTTTTATTTGGAGTTCGCATATTAGAAAATAGTAGTGCTTAGCAGAATTTGGTTGTAGGTGACACTTGGATTTTGAAAAGAATAATATTTGAATAGTACAAATCAAAAGAATGGGTAGCCTTTAACATGAAGTATCTAGGATTTTTTTTAATGTAATTCAGCTGTAAATGGTTGTGTTTTGTTGGACACAATCTGATGGGTGCAGAAAATCAAATTGGAATCTATGTTATCACCCAAATAGCCAAGCCAAATGTTACTGAAATGTGGAAGCAGTTCACTATTGTTTGTATTTTGAAAAGCAAAGGAATCAATGTGAAAAAAGGAAAAAAATGGGATAGTTAACAAACATTATGTTCGAGGTTTTAAAATGTTAAGATTCTCCACCCTCCTCCCTCAACCCTGAGACAAGTTGTCTTTTTCCATTTTGTTAATTTCTAAACTAGTTTTTCAATCAATCTGGTCAGGCGAGACCAAAATCCACTAGAAGTGCCTTGCTTTTGTTCACATAGCCACATTGATAAACCATGGGCTAGGTCCTTCTTTTTTAATCGGTATGCTTCTCTGCAGAAGTTTGTGTAGTATAATTTTGTAGACAATTAAGAACGTGGTTTTATTTATTATAGTGTTTAGCTGTACAAATAAGTGCACTTGTCTCGCAATTCTTAGTTCATTTTGAAGGTAATGGACGTTAAAAGAATGTAATGCGCATTGTTTCTAATTTCTTGAGGGGTAATTGACAATCTAGATAATTGAAACAACTTGAGTTTGTCATATTTCAATTAGGAAAAATATAGATGTTTGATTAGAATATTTTTTCCACGGGTAACGATATCGCTGTCATTCTTTTTCCTTCCTAAAAGGCCTTCTATCATGGCACTTTACGGAAGCATGGTGGGAATTTTTTGTAAAAGCATCAGGTAATGATCTAATCCAATCAAGCAGCTGCGCTAATAATTTATAATATTTTATGGTTCCACTGGGAGTTTGCTTATTTCCTGTTTTCACGTCATTTTAGCTCAGTTATAAGTTTGCACTTTGCAGAATGAGATTCTTTCTGGCACAAGTATATTTCTTACTCAGCTCCCATCCATATTGGCTCTTTAGTGAGCACCTAGACATATGAGCTTTTTGTTCAAACCCATTGCCTTTGGATGAATGTCAAACTGCTAATGTTTACGGTTGCATCCACTTAGATGGGTTGCAAGAAAAAAACTATGGACACTTTTGAATATAGATCTAATTTATCCTGTAAAAAATCATAATAGCAATTGGACATCATCTTCTTTCTTTCAGAGGCTTCTCTCTTTCCATTTCTTTCCTTCTTCATCAAACCAAGCAGCGTAGGTGGAGATGCTGATCGAGGACGGAGGGATGAACTGGTTGCAACTTGTATACTGGGTTGACTTGGCCATGTTGCCTTTCAATTTGCATATCTTATTTGCCTTTCAATTTGCATATCTTATTTGGAGCTCTGCTTTTCAATCTCTCTTAACACATCAAAGTTTTGCCCAAAAACAGCCCCTGCTGGTCCTTATTTTTAGATTCCCCCTCCTGAAAGACAACATGAGAAATAGAAAATAAACAGAAAAGTTATGTAGTGCATGTCATCTGTAAGGTACATGCCTAAAAGTTGAAACTTCACTTGGGGGAGGTTTCTCACTTCAGTTTTAGGAGGCTAGGAGCCTAGGACACACTTGACTTGTTAGATCTCCAATTGTTTTTTTCTAGTTTAGAGTTGGGCTGCATTTAGACCAACCCAAATGTTTTAGGCTATTAATAAAACCTGCTTCAAAAGCCAAGTAAAAGAAGTGCCTCCCAATAGGCAAGATTAGGGAGCACGCCTCAACTGCCTGAGGCTTATGCCACAAGGTTTGTGCCTCAGTAAGTCAAAGTGTGAGCTTTGACGAATGGCACTTCAAGCATAATTTTTGAGGCTCTTATGAAGGCCTCGCGTCACGGGAGACAAGCTCAAGGCATAAGCCTCAGTGCTTTTGAAAACAGGGATCTCACTAAACCTAAGCTCTGTACACTTTTCCACTATTTTCATCCACTTCCCGTCTTGTTTACGTTAACCGAATATCCAGGCTGTTTATGATTTTGGGGGCTCCATCTAATAATCTGATGAGATATGTAAGTGGCTGAAAATAATGTTTTACAGATCAGTTTTATAATTAAAACAAGGAATGATTTGCATTCTGTTCCCTATTTCTGTCACTATGATTTTGTACCCGCCTTGAGTCTCACTTGGCTTCTGCCCATGGTGTATTGCAGTTCCAACGCAGGAACCGAGTCTACAAGGAGGAGCAGCGCCAACTACGGGCGGCAGCACAGAAGGTCAAGGTAGGTGGAGATGATGGCCATCACTGATAATCATTATTGGTTTTTCTTTTAATCAGTTGAAAAATGGAAGGAAAAGTGTTGTCTCGAGAACTTGTTAAAGATAAAATAAGTCAACTGTATTCATGTGTTTTGGAACGTTGAAAACATGATGGAAAATGATTCTTGATGCAAAAGACTAGTTAAACTTGTTTTCTTTTGTTGAGACACTTCGCCCCTTGCTAGTTTCCGCTGGCACTGTGGCATTATGTTCAATTCTTGGATTGTTATTGATTCTGTTTTTATCATTTGCTTTGGTTACACTTGCTGGAATCTTTATAAATGACCTTCATTTGTTTGCTAAGTCAGAATGAATGGCATTCTTCTTAGTTTTCTTTCTGAAATAACCTTTATTTTGTTCTTATTAAACCATCCTTATCATCGAACTGGTAGTCAATTTGACCATGTCTCGAAGCTCACGACTTGGGGGAGTTTTGAGAATTAGGTCTGCCACTTGACCAACTCGACAGGTTGGTTCCCACTTAGTTTGAATTTCTCGTCTGATGATTTAGTTATTAACAAGGTTTATAATTCACCTGAGTCTTCACCTGAAGACCGGGCTGAGAAGCCCGAAGAGGTTGGACTAATTTGCCTTTGTTCATATAATGGCCGCTGTATTTGTTTGAGAATGGTCGTGTGTGGGAGCTTGGACTAATTGGCCTTTGTTCATATAATGGTATACAGTGAATTCGAACCCGTACAAATTTTATGGCTTCACAACTTTGACCCTGTTATGACCGTAAAAATGGCGATGTCGATATTTTCAGTTAAGTGACTTTACTGAATTAATTTCGAGGGGAAGTAATCCTTTCCCGATTGTTCCACAACGTGGGGTCATCTCCAAAAGCGTGTATTATGGATGCTAATTGTTATGACTACATGTCAACGGTTATAAGCCTACCTTTCTTTTCGAAAATTCGTGCAGTTATTTGATTGACATAGGTCTCCTTTTTATTTTGATGTCAATTGCTAGGACTTAATAAGTATAAAGGTTATTACTTGTATGTCTGCTTTTAGTAATTATGTTAATGTCTGAATTTGCATTGCGCGTCTAATTTACATTAAACAATTGAGTCAACTTGTGAAACTTGCGGTCAATAGAACTTGCATTGGCTAAGGAGCACGAACTGGTGGCGGAACCTGACTAACGAACCTCCTTTTGTGAGAAAAAGAGATAAATGGAGGAGGAAAAAATCAGGGAAATTAGGGGAAAAGGGGAAAGAGATGAAGGATCAGAAGAACGAACAATTATCCAATCAATGGCCGTGGTGGTTTTGTGACATTCATACAAAAAGCATTTTTTCTAATTACACAATAGGTCATATTTGGGTTACTCAATAGGTCTCCAACCTTCCAACTTTGTCCCAATTTCATGCTCATTAAGATGTTATAAGATGTATTGTCTCCATATTCGATGATTTTATTCATTTTTCAACACGGATATCTTATTAAGGGTATGTTTGAGCCACATTAGTTTGGAAGAATATATTTTGGAATAGTCGATTGATGGAGAATGTATGGTTGAAAGAGAAGAAAAATTTATTGACGTGATGAAAAATATTATTTTACTGAAGAATAAGTAGTTGAAAATGAGTATAAAAATGAGAATGAAAAAAATAATGTGTACCAAACAGTGGCACCCATTTTTTTCTAGAAAATAATGTGAATATCCCTAAAAGTTAAAAACAACTCATAAGTAGTTTGTTAATTAAACTATAGGTCTCCAACCTTTTCAATCCATCTCCAATTCTTCCCCGTTAAATTATAATTAGATGTATCGTTCTAAGATGTGATTCTTTTTTTTTTCCACGGTGAAGTCTTTTTCATGTCCTTATTAAAATCTGTGTGTACACTTCTCTCATGAAACAATATGAATGTCCTGAAAAGTTAGAACGACGACAGATGCTTGGGTTAATTGCAGTATAGGTCTCTAACCTTTTTTCTTTATCTCAGTTTGTCCCATTAAACTTCAGTGCAACACACCATTCCCAACCTTTCCCATTTTCTGTTCAAATATGTCTACATTTCCCACTTTCTGTTCCTCTCTTTTCACTGGATCCAGGATTCTAACTCCTATATGAAATTTTGCATGAATGAAATTGATGAATGTTTCTTCCTCGATCTATCAAAAGTACGAGGACGCAGCATTCGAGGTTGGAAGGACTCCAAGCATTTGGGACACATTTGCTCAGTCGGGTTTGTACTCTAGTTATCCTTCTAGCCTCTTGGCCATTATTTTCCGTTAATTCTCCCTATTTTTCTTTGTTATCGTAGCATGTGGTGGTTCAGCTCTGATAGAAACATATATTTTACTTTTCCTTTCATCGTTTTCTTTCCCCTCAAGCAACAATTGCACACGTATGAAAATTGTGTTGGCGGCGCAGGCTAAATATAAGTGCGGGTGAAAGGGTTGTTGTATATTGAACAAATCAAAAACAAAGTTTAATCCGCAGGAGCGTGATTAAACACTATAAATATGGTTGAAAATGTAGTATGTAAACTACAAATGAAAAACCAAAAAACAAGAAGTGAAGAAGAAGAAGATAAATCCGAGACAAGTGATTTTCATTCTTTCCTTAAGATAAAATTGTCCCGCAACGGTGCTCACGGTTCACGATACTTGTCTCCCAAGATAC
>CAIGRK010020780.1:0-10736 GCA_903798315.1 Fraxinus greggii | reverse complement strand
ATAAAATATTGTGGAAACGACTCGACTAACGTGGTTCACTCAACTTAGCTTAGGTTTGGTGGCCAAATGACTTATGAACAGTGCCCCCAAACTGATTATTTTATTTATGTAGGAGTAGGATATGTTAGATAATGAAAACGTTTGAATGAAAACACAGTAAAGTTAGATACTTGATGTGCTGATTCACCTATGTACACGTGATTCGGTATCTCATCTCCACAGTGTATTTACCTACTGAAAAATAATTCAACTTTATGTTAAGATAAAATAAACACTCCAAACATATGTATACATTTTCACGTGTTCTTTACATGTTTAACTTGATTTTTGAAAAGAAAATGGTCTTCTCCATCACCTTGCCCCGGTTGAGTAATATTTTTGTTTCTTCGGCTTGCAGCGAAGCTGTTCTACTGAAAATACACTCGAACACCGAAAAGGCACTGAACACAGGGCATTGGAGCTTTACTCTCCCAATGAATTTATCCTAATTTAGGTCAAGTGGTAACAAAACAGGCTATATTTCAAAAGAATTAGGCGAAAGTTTCGAAGAAAAAGAACAAGATTTTTTTCTGTAATGCTTGAACATATTTACTAACGAAGTCTTGTTTATATAGATAATCATAAATATAGACACCTGTTAATCAAATGGTCTTACCAACTCTCGAGGTCGAGTGGTTTTATGTCCTATACTGCCATGGTAACATGGCTTAACTTTTTGTATACACGGCCTTCCCCTAACAAACGGGTAGTAGTCACAATCCATTCATACAAAGATTTTTGCAAATGCATAATAAGGATTCGATCACATTTTGAGTCGTCAAACGACCGTCCCATTTAATTAGGAATAGAGTTTTCTGAAAGGTAAAAAATAATTATAACATAAAAATGTTAAAAATGTTATAGTATCTCATGTCTTCCTCTTTTTTCCATAAAAATTATTATTGAGAATAAGATTTACCTGTCACTAATTAATATAAACATTTGTTTGAAAAGTGTTTATAAATGATTTAAAATATAAATACATAAAAATGAATGATATGTAATACAATGGTACTTATAGTTTCACGAAATAATGGATAAAAAATAATTTGAGTGATTATAAACCGTTAACGAACATGGGCAAAATCACTTATTGGATGAGTAACATAACATCCTAATGAAATGATTGCTAATCTCAACCTTTTCTAGTTCTACTCGTTGAAAAACTCCACTCCTTTCTTAATTGAATCTCAATGACACCAATCTTCAATATTTTCTCATAAAAACTTGCCACGATCCCAATTTTCTCAAATGAACGGCATGAAACTTGATCACAAGACCTTACCCTCACACCTCATCTAAAAACTTAAATTGATAGAAGTAGAACTCGTATAATTTTTGTCTTCAATACTACTAATGTGATGCATTAGGTTTGGCCAATATTATGGCAGAATATTATCACTATAAGTAGCAGTTAAGTACTCTTTGAATGCCATGTACTAAACAACCACAAGGGGATATGAATGTAATGGAAGCACAACAATAACTAATCAAATCATACCAAAATACAATACAAGTTAAATAAGGTGAAACCCGACATCCTAGGAGCTTAACAACGCCAGCCTTGATCTATATGGATCTCTTATCCAAAAAGGAGAAAAAGAAAAAAGAGAAATAAAAAAAAAATGGAATTACATTGAACAATAGAGCAGAGGACTATCAGGTAAGGATAAAATTACATTTGGTCACCCATAAGGCTTCTCCGGGCATGCCTCGTGAATATTTTCATCTATACCCGTCAGCAGAGCATTTCAAGAAGCGGCTTACAAGTGGGGCTGAACATATAGGGCAGGGGCACGTCTAATCGTATTTCTTCTTTCCCATGTGAAAAAGCATCAATGGTAATATCAAGCAAACAAATTTTTGGGAAACATGATTTGATGGGCATTTCATGCTTCATGAACAAATCCCAGAGAAGAACGCCTCCAAATAAATTTTCCAGTTTCTACTTTCTTCCAACATAAGCCGATAATTTGGACAAGTCTGGAATCCAAAACGATAATTCGGAAGAACCAGTTACAAACATTAAGCTTCCTGGAGCCCATTTGATCACAGGTGGTTCGGCTTGTGAACTCATCCAACTGGCAACCTGTCAAACAACGTCAAAGAAAAACACCAATACAAGTTGACCAACATAAACGGAAGCTTGATTTTGAAAATTTAATGTCAGAAATTTAAGAAAATATGTAAAATCCATCAACATATAAACAGTCAGAAACGCTTGAGAAAGAAGTGTAGACATTCGCTCATTATAATATAACATCTCCATTTTTTCATGCAGAGCAGCATAACACTTTTTAAGCTGTATAAATTTACAATATATTAACATGTTGCAACAATCATTCTTTCTCATTACTGGAAAGAAAAACACAGTAATTGACTATGAGGAGGACAACCAGATTTTAGAGGTCATAGAATATCAATGAACGATAAGAATGCTTTGCAGGCTCGAGCCGTCAATATTTCAAGGTGTACATCGAAAAATGACAGATTCTGCTGCTTATTCTTCAAATCAGCATTCCATTTTTACTACTCGCCACAACCACTAATAATCACATATTGCTTCTGATTTATATTTAAATATTAACACTACGCTAAAACTTATTCCCAAGAAACATCGGGGTCAACTGCATTTATCTTTTATCTCAGCATTTGGTCCATCGTCATCAATTTTAAGTATTACAGAGTAAAAAAATTCAAAGATACATTATAACTATTGTAAAGAGCAAAAAAGCTGATTCAAGTGGTGTTCAATCACTAATGTAGTTAAAAATAATTGACTGATTGGTCTGAAACACTCGACAAAAAAGATTTGTCTACTCCATTTCACCAGGAACTACACTTGCAAAAGAAACACATAACCTTAGTGCAATTAAAGCTTTCAATGTTAAAGCAGGACGATATTGCTAAACACAACGATAAATGAAGAAGCACAAAACAAAGATTTTGCAGAAAAATAATGGTTATTTGCTTACTTCTTTTCCACTCCGAACACTCCAAGCATAAACACTACCATCACCAGAACCTGCCAAGTAGCTCAAACCACAAAAATGTCAACTTAGCTTCCGAAGCTAGATACTCCTTTCATGTGCCACACTTCCGCCTATGATTCTCTCATGAAATTTAAAAGGGGAAGGGTAGAGTCACAGATGAATAAAATTCAAAGCATGCTTTTACAAACAAACAAGTGTAAATTGATGGAAACGTTTAAATCTTATAACAAAAGCAAGTTAATTTGGCAAAATAAAATGCTTTCTTTCAAGGCTTTTGATCATTCGATGTTTATTGCTCAGGAACATGGGGAAATACAACACATTATTAGTGAGACACGATATTTCTTGGACTCCATCAGGAGTATGACCCCTTGTCAAAACAGTAGTTATTCTCAAATTTATGTCTCCATTTTGGAGAATCATGCCAGAGTATAATCAACCATAGGACTAGCAGGTTAATTACAGGCCTGTCACATGGATACAGGACTACAATGTAGTTGATACATCAAATAGATAATGGGCTGTCTTTTTTCTTTCTTTCCACTTATATTTAGTTTTGTATATGTCAGAGACAACTGCCTGTTAAATCTCAGCACTTCATAAAAATGCTGAGAGGTGAATCTCTTTAATCCACTTAGAACTCACAATAGCTAGTTTGCCATGGGGAAAATGCAAAGTAAAATATGAGCAAATTACCTTAACATTTTCTTTTCTTAAGAGAATATAAATGACGATATTTAAACTATGTAATCTAGATCTCCTCCCAGTGCTCTTCAATTTGCAACTCAGCACAAATGACATCATGTCATGATCGCTTAAACTGGCTCCCTTGCAATTTTAATCATTGATATGGGGGCTGTGGCGAGACTTATCCTCCACCATTTGTACTTAATGTGCCCAAAGGTGTACACAACCACCACAAACTCGAATTTCTAAACAGGATCTGACCAGAAAACCACTTCTTGATTTGTGTATAAGCTCACCAAGATATTCTCAATTTTGAAATTGAGATATAAACTAAATATATTCCTACGAAAATTTGTAACCACAATGTTATGAGTTACGAGACTACAAAATAAACAAATATGCAGAATATGGAAAAGTACATTTATTTGGACCACACAGGTGCCCTTAACATTTTCTTTCTTTCTTCCTTCCCCCCCTTCCCCCTTCCCCCAAAACTTATCTTTTCTAGCAACAGTAGTTCTCGCTAACCAACAAGAGAATTTTCATATAACCAGTCTCAAAAAAAATGTCAAATGATAACTCGACTTATTTATGAGAACCGTCCATCATCAAGCAACTTCATTTCACAATTGACTAGATCCAATCACATGTTATTTACAGTAACATAAATTGGCATCTTTCTAGCGCCTAATCTAGTTATAAGAGCAGTGTGTTAGATAGACAGATGATGCGCTGAGAACTTGTGAATCCAGAGATAGAGTGAGGACAAAAAGTATAGAAAGTGAAGTCAAAATAAGAAATATGTGGTTCCTTCAATTGGAAACTTTCATTACCTGATATAACATACATTCCCTCTGGGCTGAAAGATGCCTCCAAAGTTGAATTGCTTGAAACAGGCTTCACAGTATATGTCGATAACTATGAAAAAAGCAAAGAAAAAATCAGAAAGGAATAACACTTTCATAAAAGCCACAGTTTACAGTTTTTTAAAAAAATGGAAGGAAAACAACTCACAAGGGTACCACGAAAGGAATCAAGAACATGAATATGCCCATCTGATGTAGTCAAAAGCATGAGTCTTCCATCATTACTGAACTTCACAACATTTGCATCCGACATATCTCCCCCAACAGAAAATATATCAAATGGACCCTACAACTTTGACGAATCAGCGTCTACTCAAATCGCAATACATTGATGATTTAATGGCCACTAGCTATAGTGCATATTTATATATGAAATATTGACCTTTTCGTACTTGCGAGCATCAAACATTCTTATATATCCTCCAAAAGCAATGGCAAAAACAAGCCCCTGATCATCATAAGCTGCAGCTGGTCTTCCTTGGACACGTAGAAGACCCTACGTGTAGAAAATACATTGTTAACTAATGTTAAGAAATACAAAATTAACACTGAGGATAACATTTCAATGGCCTCCACCTGACATTTATCTGCTCTTTGGTCCCAAAGCAAAACAGTCCGATCAAGCGATCCAGATATAAAATATTCTTTCCTAGAGCACAAGCTAAGTGAAACAACCCTGGAATACACAGTATATCTTCAAGTTCAAGCAGTATTTGAAAAATAATATCGTTTTAATGTGGGAATAAATAACGATGATAGTTATGGACTATGCCAAAACAAATACCAAGTCAATAATATTACCTGTCATGATGACCCTTAAAGTAACGTAAATATTTGTTGTCATGCAATGAGAGAAGCCGCAGTGATTCTGTAATTGTTTAAGAAATGCATCAATAACCTATTTTTTTCTTTTGAAACATTATATAGGAATATACTTACCATCCCAGCCATTCTTCGAGGAGTAAATAACAGTCAACGGATGAGAAGTGAAGCTAACTAGATCAACCCCATATTTTTTGCTATTTATTGTCTTCAGACATCTGAAAGCATTAAGTGAGCTCTTTTAGCCATACAATAAAACAAAACTATGAGAAGTTAAAAATGATATAATTAATTGACTACAATGAAGTAGAAATACTAGTATTGAAGACAAAATTTAAATGATATGCATGTGGCGCTATTTTATCTAAGAGCCTAAACTTTAGATCAAGTGATTCAAAGTCCATAATGCTCAAACAAGCAATTTCATCTGTTGGCCATCAAATTCCACTATTGGTGTTTTCAAATGAGTCACCATATAACGTGGACATTTTAAGGGCAAAGTTCCACATGAAAGTATAACAATTCTAACCAATATATAAGGTCGTGTATTATTCCTCTTAAGAAGATTAATCTTTTAATATGGAACTCCAAGTCTCAAATATAGTATCAAAGATGGCAAAAGACCATGTGTTTCAGTTTCGCCACCACCCATTTATAAAAATATTGAATATATAAGGAAAAATGAATCCCACCATCACATGAGGACGCGTGTTGAAAATAAATTTAAATAATATGCATGTCATCTATCTAACAGTCTTAACTTCTACATCAAGTGATTCAAAAATTAGATATAATCCAGCAATGCCAGTTGGATTGAAGATCTTTTATCCTAACAAGTATTCATGATTTAAAATAACCCTTGAGAAGCTGGAAGTAGCCTACATTTTTCATTATCGAAACTGACACAGTGACACGTGATGATTCAGCCACTGTTGGCCATTTCTGACCAAAATACATTATCTTGATGCAGCAACAATTATTTAAAATAAAAAGGGTTGAGAAGTCCTTTTTTTTTTTGTCCTTTTTTGTATGTGTAAGTGAAAAAGAAGCCCACCTTTCATTTTTGAGTTGAATATTTAATAATAGAATAGCGATTTCCAAATACAAGTCATTCGATTTCCCTTAGTCCCAATATTGCTTTAGTAGGAGCAGTAGCTCTTTCAGATATAGGACTAACCTTTAATATCAAATTATATAAAACTTTTGAAATAAAAGACAGGAAGAGTCTCGATGGCTATCCTAGGCTACTCAAATTCTTGACCACAGCTAGATCTCAGGCACGCTTTCTTTGGTTACTTAAGAACTTAATAGCTGCTAGCTCCATTAACTTGGGATAGTAAAGAGCAGTTGCACCAGGGATTTCTGGCCATTCATAAAGTTAAGTTTTGGTTGATTTTTTATTAATGGATGCAAGGTGTATGAGATTTTTTGACATTTTTAGGCGAACTTAGTTAGATGGGAAAGAAAAAAGAATTGAGTTCGATTGATATCAACTCAGTAAGGATGTTTCAAGTAAATATTTTAATTTGTTGCAAGAAAATATAATGCCTAAGCAAAGATAATTTTAAGTCGAGGTACTTTCCAAAACCATAAGCCTCAAAAAATGGAAGACCATATTCAAAACCTCACAAAATAATAAATAAATAAAATAAAATAAATTCCAATGCGTAAAAATAGCAAAAATACAAAATTTCGAACACTCATGGACCGACAGTCTATCTTTAACTAATGATTTATAGCTTCCAATTTTGAAAGAGAACTCGAAAGTTATTGGAAAAAGTAGAAGAAATATCCTAAACAAAAGAAAGTGTATACAAAGGAATCCACATTGTTTGAGCTTTTACTTTCTAGTTAATCTCTCATAATAAACTTTCCTCAAGTTAGCCCCTGTTTGACAAAGCTTCCTTGAGATTATAAGCTGATCAAACTTCATTTTTAACCACACATTTTATAGAATCCACCAGCTTATAATCTCAAAAAGCTTTGTTAAACAAGGGCTAAGAATTGGCAAGTATAGTTAGGTAAAATATAGATAATATAAATTTCAGCTTTGCGTGAAAGTAAAAAAGAAGATGCTTACGTTGCATTAGCTACGTCATACAAGCGAATTGATTCATCGTCACCAGCAGTTACCAAATAATTTGATGACTTGTGGAAATCCATTGAACTAATTCTACCATTCTGGAGAAGGAAATCATGTCATAAAAATTTCACAGAGTATATCCTCCATGCAAATAAAACAAATTAGTAGCTTATCCACAAATTCAGACGCTATATCCTCCATGAAGAGCAAACATAGTAGTAGCTTGACCTTTGGACCAATTATATACTCCATCAAGAGACAAGTAATAGAAACCACAACATAAGAGATGTCAAAGGCAATGACCCTTTTATCTTGAGAACCCAATTATCATAATAAATAACACAATTCCCACCAATGATATATATATACCTCTAAAAAAACTAGTATGTGGAGTCGACTCTCTGAAGTCTATAATTGCAGGAAATTGAAAATTTTCAATAAGACGGTATCCATAATGATTATACACTTCCAATAGCTTGCATAAAAGAAAACGACAGTCCCATTTGTTTCAGCAACAATACTGATCCTTATAGAAAGGCCTCATGCATATCTTCTGATTTGCTTTACAGTCCTTGCAAATAGCAGATTTGATGCTTTATGCATACCATTGTTATTCAGAATAGATATAGTGACTTAAAACAAAGTTATGATTGTTGATTTAGTATACATGAAATTCGTATTATACATTTGAAAAGTCGACCACAGCTCCACTTAGGGTCAGAAGCTGAATGATTGCCTATGCAAATTTTGGGTGTGCTTTACAGAGATCGGACACCTTCATTACCGCAATTCATAAATAGTTGTGAAGTAACAAAAATAGATGGGATATCAGATATCCACAAATCAGAATCAAGTGTGTCTGCAATATATTGACAAACTTTCAAAGATTATATAATATAACTCAAATCATAAAGATATTTCTCTAGGGAATTTGAATAGTTGAACACTAAATATAATTAAGCAATTCTTCCAAATTTTTAGTTTAATAGAGATTATAAAAATGCTTATTATAAGAGCACCAACACTATACTTAAGCAGATATCCTCGTTTTTTTAAAACGTTGACATGTATTATCATTGGCCAGAACCTAAGAAGCATGGATAGGATATGTAATTCGAATACGATACGATACGGGTACGTCGATACGACTTTTCTCAAAAAAAATAGGATACGCGGATACGCTTTATAAAATTCAACATAATTTCATTAATATAAAAAAATTAAAACAAATGCATAATAATAATAATAATAATAATAATAATAATAAAGCATTTAAATTTTAATCCTTAATTGTCCCAACTTCAATTTCTTCAGCATCTTCAACACCGACTTTTCATCATCGTTAAAAATATCAATCTCCAACTTTAGCTCCTTTAATGATAGATTAGCAACCTCAAAAAGTCCAGCATCTGCGAGAATATCAAATGAGTCTTCGACAATGTCTCATATTTTGAATTCTCCTTTTGAATAAGAGATCTAATTTTCTTGATAAAAGATGTCAATTGCTATAAATGAAAGCCGATTCTTCAGCTCGTTACGGAGTTCTTTTATTCCTTCTTAAAGAGTACACAAAAGAGTATTATTCCAATATCTTTCAGCACAAGACGAAAAAGAAGGCTGCACAAAAAGTTTCAAAATAATGCTTTGAAGCAAAGATGAATGTGAACCATGAAGTTGCCACAATGTTTAAGAATCATATTATACCGATTAGTAATAGAATTAAACTTACCAACAACATTTTTCTTCAAGTGTTCTAACGTATCGGATACGTATCGAAAATAATTAAAATATATAAGATAATTTAAAAATATGTATCCAATAAGTATCAAAAAATAAAAAAATATATAAAAAAATAACTAAAAAACATGTATCAAGTATGTATCGGAGGGTATCGGAAAGTATCCAAACTTGGATATGTATCGGGTACGGGGTATGTAATGTGTTTACAAGTATCCGTACTTCTTGGGTCAAAATTACGAGTGTCAAGTTAGAATTTAGAATACTAGATAGCCATGCAGGGACTACCTATTGATTTTTCTAATCTCATCAGTTTTTACTTTCCCTCGGTAGCTATTATGAATTATGACCCCTTTCCTAATCTTATCAAATTGAAAGCTTTCCCGATCTCAGGGAATCTAAATGCACTGTATATCAAGTTTTCTGAAAAACAAAACGTACATCATACAAATGCTTTTTTCCATTCCCTATTGGAAATTACATTAAATTTCTTCAGCTACTGAAATAAAGAAACGAGTTCCTACAGTCCAACAATGCATATCAGTTTACCCAAAGCAGAATTTTCCTCACTAAATTGACAGGGGTCCATCAATCGATGAAACAAAATAAATGGAAAATCAAAGTCAATTTCCCCATATTTCATTTTATAGTCTCATTTTCTAATAAAACTAACAATTCAACAAGAAAGGTGTACAAACATAATCGCGAAAGGTCATGCCGACTTCCATGCTCTGAAGGATTTCATCAGTGAGTTCCAACGACACCTTGTCTTCTTTCTCCGATTGTCCTCCTTTTCGATTTTAAAAATAATAATAATTAGTATAAACAAAATTAACCAGAAACATAATAAAATTACTGAAAACACACAGAATAAGTGTAGGAAACAACTCCAAATTGGATAGAAATCATAGTACCTGCCATTTTTACTTTTACTATAAACTCAATTCAAATCGCCAATGATTTTCGAATTTCTCCCGACCCAATAGCTCTTGCCTCTTAGCAAATTACTTTTCCTCTATATTTTTGTTTTAACTTATTTTACTTACTTTTTTTGAGCAAATTACCTTTCCTCTATTTTTTATCGTTTACATTTATTTAAGATAAACAAATTATCAGTACAAAAGTCTAAAATTGGCGCAAATGACCGCAAACCTTTGCACCTATTTCATAATAGGTCCAAATCTTTCAAAAGTGATGCAAATGGTCTGACGCTATTTTTCATTTTTTGGGTGCAAATGGTCATTTTAGACGGATTACAATTTTCTTTTAAGAAAAAAAATGTTTATATAGTCGCGAATTTGACTAAAGTAGTAATATGTTCCCAACTATTTTTTCGTTTACCTTTGTTCACAACCTTTAAGAGATTAAAGTGAGTCCTTTTATATATCACTATAAAATAAAAGAGCGAATACAAGGACGAGATAGATGTCGCCATTTTTTATCGTCGTCAAAATTCCTTTATTTTTTTCCGCCATCTCCCTCCTGTTTTCTCCCCTCTCACACCCATTC
>CAIGRK010020755.1:0-11422 GCA_903798315.1 Fraxinus greggii | reverse complement strand
GAGTTTTTTCTCTGTTTTTTTGTTTAAAAATTGATTATGGGTTTATGAAGTAAATGACAATGACTGTTCTATAGGGGATTGATCAGAAGACATTTTTCGATAACTGGAAGCTGTAGTGGAAGGCGAGCCTCAATTTCTTCGATAACTGTAGGTGTGATTTTTTTTTTTCGTCTCCACCTTTAATGTTGCCTCGAAACATTTAGCAACTTATAAGAAAATTTTATGTAACTAATGTTTGACACAAATATTTTTTTAATACCTACGCTATTATGCACTCAACTATATCATGGCACTTACCTTGCACGTGCTTCTGACTAGGAAACTATAAAAGGCTAAATGATAATACTATCGAGGACGAATATAAAATGTCAGACAAAGAGATGTTAATAAATAAAGTACACAATAGAAAAATATTTTCAAAGTTTAATTGTAAATCTAAATTTTGACAAATAAAAATGGCAAAAGATTCTATTTCTCGGACAACTTTCACTACACTGCTAGGACATTTTAACTGGTTGGTTATGACTTTTGTATTAAAAAATGCACCCTCTATTTTTCAGACAAAGTAGTATTATACATGTAATCTTTTTCGTTTGAGTATATATAGATGATATTTTAGTACATAGTTAAAAAAAAAAGACATATGAAACATTTAGAAATAAATTCATATAAAATGGTTTAGTTATAAGGAAAAAGAAAACGAAAATAAATTTAAAAAAAATTGAATTTTTATGAATAATTTCAAGAGAAAGAAAAATTCAATTGCAATCACATATAGTACAGTCAACTTTGCAATTTTCAGATAAAATTGAAGAAACTAAAAATTTGCAATTTTTTTTTTTTTAGGAATTTTGAATTATGCTATACACTTTATTAAAGATTTAGGAAAAAAGGTAGGACCGCTGTATAACAAGTTATCAAGCAAATGACAAAAATATTTTAATCAGTTAGACTTAGAGTTAGTTAGAAAGATAAGAGAAGAAGTTAAAAACTTACTGCCTTTAAAATTACATTTGGATAGTGAATATAAAATAATAGAAATGGATGGAAGAAAATTAGGATGTGGAGGGATTTTATATTCTAAACCAAATAAATATAATAATAAAAAGGAAGAAAAGATTTTTAGATATGCTAGTGATAATATAAGATAAAACAAAAAAAAAAAAAATTGACCAGTTTAGATTATGAAAAAATGGTTATTATATATAGTATAGAAAACTTTAAGTTATTTTTAAATACTGAATTTACTATTAAAACAAATTGTGAAGCCATAGTAAAGTTTATTTAAAATACAAAGTTTTATAAAACAAGACATAAAAGATGGTTAAAATTGTATGAAATGTTGAATAGTTATAAAATCAATATAAAACACGTAGAAAAGAAAAATAATATTTTAGCAGATAATTTAAGTAGACAAGTTATTAATTTTCTAACTAATTATTTTCATGATACAGATGGATCAGAGAATGATGAACTTTGGGAATGTCAATCTAAGAATGGCCCTATAAGGATCTAATCTCCGATTCAGAGGAAATAATTTAGAAAGACTTCCAGAAAGGGAGCATTGTCTACTAGAGAATCTCTAAATGACATGTAACTCTAAACAAAAATTAGACAGCATTAATGCTCTAGCTAATCATTTTAGACAAAATCACAATCAGGTAGAAAGTAGAAATGTTAGTTTCTTCGCAGTAATCAATGATAAAAAGCCCGTTATATATAATTATTAGCCAGAGGTAATGAGGTATTATAACAAGTAGAAAGATTTCCAAACCCCCCTTTTTAAAGGATTTTAGACATTAGAAGAAGTTTTAAATTTTTGTAGAAAAATAATAGGTTTTAATTTTTATATAGCTGAAAGAGCTACAGACTATGACTACGTAAACTTCCCCCTCTTAACTGTCATCTTCATTATCGTCAATAGAACTTTGTTATAGTTGTGAAACTATGACTAAAGTTGTTGAAAATCTGAATCGTAGAAAGCATTTGTTAGAATAAAGATTATAAATT
Source organism: Fraxinus greggii (assembly GCA_903798315.1). Classification (NCBI taxonomy): domain Eukaryota; kingdom Viridiplantae; phylum Streptophyta; class Magnoliopsida; order Lamiales; family Oleaceae; genus Fraxinus; species Fraxinus greggii. Next base: position 9,412 of record CAIGRK010020755.1, on the reverse strand, counting down.
TCTGAAAATGAAATCTCTTCATCTTAACAGACTATTAGTAGATATCAAAATGAAACTTTTCAATTACAAGACATTTTAGAAAGAATTAGTTCTAAAAATACTGTTGAAAGACCCATCTCCAAAGGCATTTCTTCTATAAGTAGAAATTATTTTGACAAAATAGAAAGATTTATTGAATTANTAAATTTCTGAAAATGAAATCTCTTCATCTTAACAGACTATTAGTAGATATCAAAATGAAACTTTTCAATTACAAGACATTTTAGAAAGAATTAGTTCTAAAAATACTGTTGAAAGACCCATCTCCAAAGGCATTTCTTCTATAAGTAGAAATTATTTTGACAAAATAGAAAGATTTATTGAATTAACAGATTTTATAGCTGCTGGGCAAGAAAAGACTATATATAAATTAGAACAGAAAATTAGTGATTGTAGCAGTATTGTTCGAAATTATATAAAGAAATCAGTTGTACATGAGATAATTGATTTGTTTCCAAATTCTAAACTACTACCACAATGAGAATCAGTATTTTCATAAATATGGCCAAAAATACGAATCATCTATTAAAAATTCAGCTTTTCTTAAACAAAATTATCGTACAATTTCTTTTGATTATACAATTTTTGAAGAACACCTTTTTTAGCCAATTTTACAGTTTGATATGATAGAGACTATATTTGTTCTAAACAAATCTTTTAGATTCTTCCCACTTAAACTTAAACTGACTCTTGATCGGTTAAAAGATCACCCTTTAGTGTTCTAATTCATTTATAGACTCCCTCTTGTAAATAATGATATAGTAATACCAGTTTATCATTGTATTATAATATATGAAGGAGCCAAAAGATTTAGACCATCTTCAAAGACAAGCACCAAAATACAAATTAGACAGATTGATTACGAAAGACGGATTTCAGAGACAGCGGCGATGATGGAAATTTAAAATAATGATTCCAGACTTATAGCGCAGCGGAACAACAAAGTTATTTTTTGTCGAGAACATCTTGCTATAACAATTAAAACAAGAAGAATTTCAGCCCCAAATATTCAGCAAAAGAAATTATATCTGATGGCTTTTCAAGAGACAAATGTTGAATTATTAGAAAATCAATCACAAACAGAGGAAGAAGAATAGATATCTGGTGACAAAACTAATTAAATGGACGCAAACCTAGAGGAAGCCTACATAGAGATAATAAACAAATAGTACAATAATTCAAAAAGAATAAAGGACATGAAGATAAAGGAATCACTATTATTGAAGAGCAATGATAATTACTAACGCAGAAAGTCAAAAAGCGTAAAGACGAATGAATATTTATTATGTTCATACAGCTGTAAAGTTAATATCCATATGTTTAATTGTAAATTATACACCTGTAAAGATGTACAGTATTGTTCACTTTTTTTAAAGAAGTAGATGTGATGTACCAGTATCCACTTCTCTATAAAAGCCAAAGATTTTTTACGCAAGAATGCACATCGAAAAACATAGAGCATACTATAACACTTGTACTCAAAAATCTCTGTCACAATCGTTGTAAATTCAAAGAATTCCAATTAAAGTAAGTTTTTTCATATTCTCTTTTGCTTTATAATTCTCTTTTACCTTATTTATCTGTCAAGTAAGGCCTAAAGGATGAAACACAAGTAAGCAATTAATTTATTTATAAAAAATATTATAGTGTTTTTTTTCAAACATATTTATAATGCTCTTAGCCTTTTTATTCAGGATTTTATGGTCAAAAAATAAAGTAATCATCTGAGTTAAATTCGCTATGTTTTATTCCGATTAAGGAAGTTTGTTTCAGTCTTTTTTAAATATGATGAAGATTTTTTAGTATAGTCTTAAACCTTATGTCAAGAAAAAAACTAAGTGAGAGTAAAAAAAAAAAAACTGAAGAAAAAAATTTGCATAACAGTAAAGTACTTTAAAGCCTCTAGAAAAATATTGTTTCAAATCTTTATATTTTATGCCACTAGACCAGTATACCTTAATGTCGGAGATTCTTAATAGCACGCTTTAACTTTTTCCCTATTATTCACCTCTATATATTTGAACATGCCTCATTAAATTCATTCATTTGTACCCTATATATCAACTAAGTTACAAATATTTTATCATTAAAAAATCCTAACATGTACATTATACCTTTAACAAATCACAAACATGGCAAGAATATTACATTCTTAATTAAATTAGAAACATAATTACGAAGTAAATTCATTTTTTATTAATATATAAAAAATAATAGTTGGAGGTCTATATTAATTTTCCCCTGGGTTTAAAATCCCCCCGTCACTTGCAACTGTTCCGCCGGGTCCATCCCGTGTTTTAGCATGCGTATTTAGAGGGAGAGAGAAATCAAAGAAACTAGAAGAGACAGCGCATCGCATGACCTTGTTGAGAGAGAGAGAGAGAGAGAGAGAGAGAGAGAGAGAGATTGTCTTTTGGTTTGCATAACCATTACCAGAATCCATCATCATCTAGAATGTTTAGAAGCATTTAATGAGGATAAATATTAGTAGATAAATTTAAAACAGGCATTTTATTATCTATTTAAGTAAATTTACATAAAATTTAAAAATATATATTTTTTAAAAGTGAATAGATATAAAAAAGAATTGTGAATGAAATTAGCTACTTCCAAAAATTAACAAATTACAATATTTATATGAAGACCAGAATATTTAAATTCTTGCTTAAACATTGAGTAAACAAGAAACAAGAATTTGTTAAAACACAATCTTAACCATTGGATCTTGTTTATAATCTATTTCTAATTAGTCAAATTACTTACTTTTTATCCACATATTTCATGAAATTTACAAATATTACACTTACTTCATATATTTATAATTTAATCTGCTTATGAACAACTTACAAGCATGCTGTAATTGCTAAATGAATATTAAATTTTGTAATGTTTTTATACTATAAAACATTAAAACTAAATTTGATTTTTTTTTTTTAAAAAAAAAAGGCCTATTAATTTATAGTTTTATTTGTTACAATCATCCGAATATATTTTGTCATTTGATAGAATTTATTTTGCCTAAGAGGGAAGCTAAGATAGTCATTATGTCACGTCTTCTAATTCGAGAGATGGCACTCACGTTACCTCAGAATTACTTTACTTCTATAATCTCTATGAAGTGACAGGTTTTCCATTTAATTTGGGGAAAGGATCTTGCTTGCTTAAAACCACCACTTTACTCTTGTGAGCAAAATACCCCTTCATCAGATTCTTGTATATTAGAATCGAAACTATGCACTCCACCTGCACAAACACCCAACACACCTATTAACGTATGGAAACAAGAGAGAAATCCTCAACTAGAGATGCTCAAGCCAGATACTACAAAACAACTAAGCCTTGTTTACTCAAGCAGTGGGAATATGAAAATTTACCTCATCAACATCCATATCCATCTCAAGCCATTTTAATGCTTTAACAATAATTTCCAACTTGATCTGGTGGGCTTTATTTGGATCTTTCTGTTTTTGGATGATGTATCTACAATATGAAACGAATGGGGTAATACGATGAGTTCTTTCATTTAAATTAATGAGGCTGTATGACATAGGAACTTACATTTTCTTTATCAGTCGTTGGTAAACTTGGAGCTCTAACTTCTCTAGGACGAGATAAACACCAGATCTTAAGAACCTGATGATGTAGAGGGTTAAATATTTAGAAAGATGGTAGAGTTATAACTGATTGTATAAGAGGAAACCACAGATACCTGTCTTCATGTTCTTCAAGGGCATGTCTTAGAAGTCGCAGATCACCTCTTTTGAGAGCTAGCACAACATTGTTGTACTACAAAAGAACAAAATGATAAAATGTAGTGTGCTATACAGCAGTGGTAAAAGATCATACGCAAATTTTACTTCTTTCGTACTTAGGTTTCTAAAGTTGTCTTTTGTGTTCTTATCTTCGTACTTAACTATAAGATATGATCTATGATTGTTCACTGGATAATAGTTTCTGATAAATTGCATAATTATAGTCTAAAGGAATATTAATTAGCAATGTTTGCTTTAGTGATGTCTTTCTTTAGTTGCTTTGCTTCTAATTGATTTTATTAGAAATTCAAAATAATAAAAATCGAAAACCATGTTCTTAGAGAGGAGAGAGGGGGAGCGGGATGGTGAGGAAACTGAAAACTACCAGATGCACATCAAATTTTCAAACATATTAAGTGACCCCGTAAGGTGCTCTTACTCAATAAAATATCGTAATATTGTACGAAAAACTAAAAAGAGTCAACTGACAGGTCATACCTCAGTTAAGTTAAACTTGTCAAGAAGTGAATTCCTTGGTAAGATGCCTATTGAGAGCTTCACAGGTATCAGATATTTCAGAATCATCCTATCAAACGTGAAAATAAAGTCAGCATCTCAAGTATGCATAGACTCAGTTTTAGTCTTTACCTCTTATTAAATCTTTGGAAACGCCAGATCAAACTTTAGCAGCCAAGAATTAGAAATAGGCAAACTTGAAAATAATTGATCTATTCAAAAATAGGCAAATTTGACAATAATCAACAGCATGTAACATGGAATAACGTATCTAGGTCAGTTCCGAAAATTAGAAGAACGGAGCAGGATATGATCATTAACAATTTCACGAATCTCTCCCCGTCATATTCCACGAAGATATATTCATTAAAAATGTCAGTTAGCATTTCCCAATCATAAGGACATAAATAAAACAAAATTAAACCCTTTCCGATTTCAGATCCTACTAATGAACATTTCAATGACTTGTTAGCATAAAAGGAAAGCTCCAAAAGCAACAGATGTATGCCCTAAATAAACAAGAAACGAACTAAACGAATTGGCCACTTCTCTTTATAATATCCTAAATTTTGGTCTGGATTCAGGTTTTCAAAAGATATTAAACAAAAAATAAAAGCACGACCTAACCAGACCTTATATTTGCTTCTTTCAGAGGACTGCAATAAGTTAATGCGTAAGATAGTTTATGGTCAGCAGCTGGAAAGTTCTCATTATACACCTCTAAACGACCAGTATAATACATGTAGGTAACCTTATCCCTGACAGGAAACTCCTCAAAGTCAAAAATCCTAGCTGTTTCAATGCTTCTTATCACACTGCGACATAGGTGGACAGTGCCGAGCTTGAAATAAATTTTAAATAGCTGGCACGTTACATATAAAGCTCCAACGCGTTTTGGTCCTTTTCCAGCAAGAACACCAAACACTTTCATGAGGAAAGAGCCAGCACCTTTCAGTTTCTCTGGGGATTTCCCTATGGAAGCCAACTCTTTATCAGCCTTCAATTACAACAACATAAGTCAGTTCATTTCATGCCAGTTTCTGTGTGACGTTACACATGCACTTGCACTTGGAAAACGTATTCATAAGGAAACAGCGGGGGAAACATATGTAACACTTACCCACTCAGCAAGAATCCTAATTTCATACGCAATCACACATAAGGCTTCCAAAGCCCAAGCTGATTCCCAATTTCGGAATTCCTGAACAAAAGCACTGTAATTCTCCACCATTAGGGCTTATATTATATGGGAAAAGTTCACGTGCAGCAAATTCAATCTAAAAATACATACTTGGCAGCTTTTTCAAAGGCCAGGTAAGACTCAACCAAATTTCTTAGTCGATAACTCTGCAAAGCACGGAATACAGGAACTAGAATGTCTGCATACTGAGAGCTCTCAGATTGTCTAATAATTCTGTTAGCATCCTGTTAATATGAATACCAAAGTCAAGGAAAATGAATGGCCATAATTCAAAAAAGAAAAATGCCAAACTTATAATATTACACATGAGATATATATATTTTAATGATGTGTATACAGTATACCTTTTTATCCCTAACAAGTCAACTTCTTTAGTGATAAAATTGCTCGAAAAAAAGAATTAAAGAATATGAATGAATAGAGATCTCTGTCCTCACAAGTGTAATAAGGAAAGTTTGCACAATACAGTATCAAATTGTCATGGTAATAGCTTGAACTAAAGAGATTATATTTACACGAGTAATTGTAGTTCTAAAAGACTGATATAACAAAAGTAAGGAGTAGAAATATGATAGGACACAATTAGTTGATCTAAGACTGATTGTGGATAAGTAAGGCTTTCAAATGCAACCAAATATCCTACGGACCACAGGAATACCTATTGTGCTAGTGAAAAAGACAGGAATAATTTCACTCTAAAACATGAAAAAGCCTAAATATGAGCGTAAGTGTTTATGAATGTGCATTTTCTTTATCTTATCCTTTCTTCTTTTTGCTTTGTTTTGATAAATTATTTAATGAGCCAAAGCCAGCTGCAGGAAGAATTCAGGGCACGAGATAATATGTCCCACTCTATGCCACATCTTCACTCTACTGATTTGTCATTTGTAACTCCCACAGACTGGAGAATATGACACATAGCTTGAATGGAACAATTTGACAAGGAACTGGGCAGCATATCCCAAGTCAGCTTTTTGTACTTAGAATTTGTGGTTAAAATGAAAAATCTGTGCGTGCGTGTGTGGTTTTTTGCTAATGCATTTCTTTTATCTGGTAGTCTTTTTCAACTCTGGTAAAAGTAACTATTGATCCAATAGCATTTGGATTCAAAAGGGTTCCCCACCATTGCACTTGGAAACAGCAGGAAACCATATTAACATGGCAAAGAGGTGATCTACGGAGATTAGGTAGCCTGGAGCAAAGGTGCAGATTTCGGACGTAGGACAGCTGTAAATGTTAAAGTGATCAGAAATTTTGATTTGGATTAGGAACAAGTGAACATTATGCACCTGTGAGATAGCCAGGTTACGTAGAAGACCTTACCCTAAACTAAATTAATAAAGTGCATGTACGGACACATAAGTATACTAATGAGCTATTCTAAATTCATGGGCCTTTGAAAGGGGATTTAATTAGCAAACAGAAAGGAACTGCCAATGGAAAATAGCATCTATGTCCTGCGTTGATCATATTAAAATGGGAAATTGCAACCTCCGTCCTCAACCCTTATACCCTTTCGCACTTCTATTCCAACCTTTGCCCCTGATTCCTAATAACAGAAACTGTTAGAAATTGGGGTTCCATCTTAAAAGGTCAACCTTATTAAGAGGAGTAGCCCAAGATCTTTATAAATTGGTCTGTGTCAACATCATTTATCGATATCGGATACATAGACGTTAACACACCCCCAGAATATGGNAACTAAATTAATAAAGTGCATGTACGGACACATAAGTATACTAATGAGCTATTCTAAATTCATGGGCCTTTGAAAGGGGATTTAATTAGCAAACAGAAAGGAACTGCCAATGGAAAATAGCATCTATGTCCTGCGTTGATCATATTAAAATGGGAAATTGCAACCTCCGTCCTCAACCCTTATACCCTTTCGCACTTCTATTCCAACCTTTGCCCCTGATTCCTAATATCAGAAACTGTTAGAAATTGGGGTTCCATCTTAAAAGGTCAACCTTATTAAGAGGAGTTGCCCAAGAGCTTTTTAAATTGGTCTGTGGCAACATCATTTATCGATATCGGATACATATCCCTTAACACCCCCCCGGAAGATGGTGGCTCATTTGAGCAGACCAATCTTGAAATCCACGTGCTCACTTTTGAATTCTTAACGGGATCGAATCGCTCGTTAGAGCATAATGGGCTCTGATACCATGACACAAATTGGGCTAAATTCAATTATATTAAAATAAAATGAAATTACACTGGTATATATATACACTTCAAAGGGTCTAAATTAGGAAGCTCTAAACTAGGAAACTGACTAATCCTAGGAATATTGACCCAAAACTAATTCCCTAGAATCAGGGATTACAATGACTGAATTATTACAAAATCTCCTAGCTAATTACAGCTATACAAACACGGTTTCCCTTATTTAGAGAACCGGATTTCCCACATTGAGAGGAAAAAAACACCACACTGCAATTAGAATCTTTAGTGAGCTTTTAGCTCAATTCTGGGAATTGTATTTCTGGTCTTGCGAATTCTGATATTGCTAGACGGCTTATTATCAATCCCCAATCAAACACTATCACCCCTCAAGTCCGTAACCTTTTTTTTTACCAACAGATCATGTCTGAAACAATCGAAACTTGCAATATTGTGGCTACCTCGGAGGTCCCTTTGATTGAAGGCAGCAACTCGACTCCAATAGGGGAATTGCAGAGCATCCAGGCAGCGTAAGGTTGAATGGGAAGAATTATCTGAAGTGGTCTCAACTGGTTCGCACGTTCTTGAAGGGAAGAGGCAATCTGAGTCACTTACTCGGTACTGGGCCTAAAAAAGCGGATCCTAAATTTGATGCTTGGGATGAACAAGGCTCTATGGTAATGTCTTGGTTATGGAACTCTATGCTGCCAGAAATCAGCGATACATGTATGTTTCTTAACACAGCCAAAGAAATATGGGAAGCTGTGAAGCAGACTTATTCTAAAGTCCGAGATGCTACACAAATCTATGAAATCAAGACCAAGATTTCATCTACCAAGCAAGGAAGTCAGTCAATCATAGAGTATTCCAATCTGTTGCAGAGCTTATGGCAAGAGATGGATCATTACCAGTGCATTCAAATGAAGTGCAGCGAAGATGCAGCACTCCTGAAGAGGTTTGTTGAAAAAGACCGAATCTATGATTTTCTTGCGGGACTGAATATTGAATTTGATGCAGTAAGAGTCCAAATACTTGGAAAAGAAGATCTGCCATCGCTAAATGAAACAATTGCGATTGTTCGTGCTGAGGAAGGAAGGAAAGGAGTTATGATTGAAAATAATCCAGTGGGCAGTTCAGCCTTGGTCACAAAAGCTGTAAATGAGAGGAAATTTAGCTCGGAGCAACCAACTAATGAAGACAACAAGCAAACAGATTTTACAAGGCTGGTCAATAAAGATTCTATATGGTGCACATACTGCAAAAAGTCCCATCACACCAGGGAAAAATGCTGGAAACTCCATGGAAAGCCACAGACAACAAACAAAAATTTTACAGTAAAAGGTGGACAGCCGAAAGGACAAGGGCAGGCATATACGGCAAGCAGGCAACAGTATGGAGAACGTAATTCTCAAGAATCACCTATTGAGTTCCATAGGGAAGAAATTGAGAAACTGAAGAATCTGCTGGGATAATTGGAGAAACCATCTTCAACAGGTACTTGCACTTTGGCGTTCTCAGGTATATCTTCCTCTCCTCATGCTTCTAAAGTCTCAGATATATCCACCGCAAGCTCCTAGGTTATTGACTCAGGAGCTACAGATCACATGACCCATTCCTCACAAAAATTTATCTCATATATGCCTTGTCCTAGTAATAGGAAGATAACAATAGCAGATGGTTCTGTGACAACAGTGGCTGGTCAGGGAGATGTTTATATAAGCAAAACCCTCACACTTAG
>CAIGRK010020751.1:0-12883 GCA_903798315.1 Fraxinus greggii | reverse complement strand
AAAAAAAATTCATAACTGTAACTATTATCAAAATTATTTATTCTTTAATATTATCCAATCATATTTAATAAAATTTACGTAAAACATAATTCATAATATTGATTAAGAATGTCAGAGGAGGTGCCTTGTTTTCTTTTTTCATACTTTAATCTCAACAATCAGGATCATTTTATTTATAAAATCAAATTTTAGTAATTCAGACTACAATTCTATCAAATTTCCTTTGGTGCAAGTTGTCGGCGTTACACCATGAAAATGTCGGAGTTTGATGAGGTGGACACAATGACGTCACATTGCCCAATACACTTTCTAATGATGATTAAAAGGCTAAAACTATGTGGGACCTTGAAGCCGTGGATAACAAAATATTAAAAATCTTTATAAAGGTAGGCACCATTCCGGATCGCTTGATTTCAGTGAAGGGGATAAAAATTTCTCGCTGTTGATGCGATAAAAAAAATCTTAATTATAATTGAACACGTCGATAGCGAAATTTTTTTATCCTGCCCACTAAGGACAGAATATCGATTGTAAAAGTTGATAACGATTTTGATTAGCAACGAAATTTTAACAGATCGATTTGAGTTGTAAGAAGTACTACATTAAAATCTTAATATCCAATACTTTCTAGTTGTATTTTTTCATTGAAGCGTATCATTCTATGAAGATGAATACGTGTTCAAGTTTTTATTTTTATAAATTTTTAACGTCAAACAAATCATATTATTAATGATTGCCTTTTGAAAACTGTAGAAGATATAACGGAAATGATACAATCAATCCCCGTTATGTTAATTATACTTTTTGTAGTTAAAGAAGCTTTAGCAATTGATTTTCGAGAAAATAAATAAAGCTTAGCATTCGTGATGATAGGTATTCTTCTCAAAGGTCACATATACAAACTAATTAATAGTCGAGAATAGTGCTATAAAGAAATAAAGTCGAATTTAGGTCCTGTTCGATACAGATTAAAAATTAATTAAAATTAAAAATAAGGTCGTTATGGATTCTCCTCATCTCATAAAAGTCAACAATAACGACTAATTTTTTAATTTTAATCCGATTTTAATCCCTACCGAACACACCTTTAATGAAAGTGGGAAAGACACAAAAAGCTTTCCTAAGTAAAATGAGAGAGTTCTAATTTGCACAATAATATTTCGTTTAGCGCAAAGTTCGAATTGAATCCAACGGTCCAAACCCGTGATTTACCCTACATCACCTCCCCGCCATTTCTTCCTCCAACAAACTTCACCTCCCTCTTCTCCCAAATTCCTCATTCGTCAAACTTGTTTATTGCACAGATTTTTTTTTCAAAATGGAAATACACGATGATGATAATAATGTCGAAATTCACAATAAAATCTTTATATTAATAATCGTGTTGTCATCGGCAACAGTAAGCCATGCAGCCCCTTCCACCAGCACCACCGGAACAGATAACCCAACTGCCGTCCAGCTCGTCACGCAGGCCTTGTTTAGCCGTTTCAGCAATTTTTCTGCCTTGTTCAGCGGTGATATTATTAAAGAATTCGGTTATTGCATTAGCAATGTGTGAGCGCCTATTTCTTCCGATTTCTATTAATTGTGGAGTTTTTGGAGATTGGTTGTGATTTTTGTTCTGTTTTAAGGTTTAATTCGTCCACCTACAGTTTAGGGAGAATTTGAAGTTGTTAATTTTTTGTTTTAGGGATGCTGAGTGGGATGCGGCATTTAATTTCTCGAAGAATACAGATTTTTTGTCCGCTTGTATCAAAACGACAAAAGGTATATATGAAGCTCCCTATTTTATATTTTAGCCTAGTTTATTTTCAAACTTTTAGTCTCATTGGTAGGCTGTATAACCGTAGCAGTGGCAACTGTATTGTTATAGTAAAGTTCATGATCAAAGGAATGTTGTGATGTGGAGAAGAAGTGTGGGAAGCACAAAGTTTTTGCTTCTTGAGGAATTTCTCCAAAATTGGTAGACATGTACAGGGGAACGAAGAATAATCACTATTCCATCACTACTGGCGTTCTTTGTCCTTCAAAAATTTATATCCAAAATATTTGAAATTCATCTTTGTTCTGAGATTTGATCAATGTCTCTGGTTCACTGATAGGTGATGTGATGCAGCGGATGTGCACAGCAGCGGAAATTAAGTTCTATTCAACTAGTTTGATACAATCTGCTTTAAGAAGTAACGGTGGGGCAAAGAGCAGCAACTACTTGAAACCTAACAAGAACTGTAACTTGACCTCATGGCGTTCTGGTTGTGAGCCAGGATGGTCTTGTAGTGTCGGAAAGGACAAACAAGTTGACCTTAAAAACGATAAGGACATGCCTCAGAGAAATCTTGATTGTCAACCTTGTTGCGAAGGCTTCTTCTGTCCTCATGGTCTTACCTGCATGATACGTGAGTATTAAGAAAACGATCAAGACTGAAATCTTATAGTTGTACTTGTTTGAATACGACTATATTCGACTGCTGCTATAGAATCCTTTGTCCTTCTTCAATATAATCTGTTGAAAATAATGGCATTGACTTCGTCAGAGTGTATTTGAGCTACGTTTTTGTAAAGAATGAGTTTTACAACAGTGATTTTTTAGAGAATGCGTGGTTAAAAAGTAAAGAAAAATTTTAGGTTTACGTGCAAAATTATTTTATTGGAAGAATGTATGGGTTGAAAATGAATTTAAGGAAAAATGAATTTTTAGAGAATGGGGTCCAATAGGTGTCAATATCACCTAAATCATCATTTTGTAATCTATTTGTGACTGCTTGTTGCTTAATATGACATGTTGTCTGTTCATTCATCTCCAATACCCCCCTCCAACTTGCTGCTTTAGTGCAGATACTTTGTTTGCTAGATTCCCTAAAGTTTATGAGCTCTCTAAGCTTACTCGCTAAATAATTAAATATAGAAAGGCTTATGTTTGGCATTCTATAGTTCTTACCAAATAAAAAGGTAAATAAATAATTTTGTCATAAAACTAATGTGGAATGTTTCATCACTTGGCTTCCGTTTAATTGCTAGTCTTCTCAAATGATATATTTCCTTGTTCATTCTTGAACCTTTTTTACATGGTGGAGAACATGAACTCAACATTTTTCTCCCCCATTTTCATGAAGCCTGCCCCTTGGGCTCATACTGCCCTCTTGCAAAACTCAACAAAAGTACTGGCGTCTGTGATCCGTAAGTTAGATTTTTCTGTAAAGTTCACTATTTTATGTAGTATTATGTTTTTGAACTTTTATTTGATATTGATCATCGCGAAAAAATTGCAGGTACCGATATCAACTGCCTCCGGGGCAGACAAACCATACCTGTGGTGGAGCAGATGTTTGGGCTGACATTTTGAGTGGCAACGATATATTCTGTTCAGCAGGATTTTACTGTCCCAGTACCATTCAGAAAATCCCTTGCAGTCGTGGGTATTAATTGTTATTCCAAACTCTGAGCGTGTCTCTCTGGACTACTTTTGTGTTTCAATTGTTCTTTCTTCTCTGCATGCTTTAGTAATAACATCTGTCATCTCTCTCCTCTCCTCTTCTTTTCACTTTGGTTCATATTTCCCTAGTGTTCAGAGATTTTCTGTTGCCTATTTGTTCTACTTGCGTACCTTTCATTCCTTTTTTGGATTTTACAGACACTATTGCAGGACTGGTTCTACAGCTCAAACGAGTAAGTGCAATACTATTGTTTTCTTGTACAGTTTCCTTGTATGTGAATACCAGTTTCTCTAGTGCTTGAGGGATAGGGGAAGAACTAAACATTTTCCGTTGACTCACATGGTTTGGGAACTTCAAGTAACATAAGGAACTAAGGTCACTCATACTCCGAAAACATGCTTGCTTGTCAGGCACCTTCTATCTTTAAACTGATCGAGCAAATCTTATGTGAGGTCTCTTGGGTTCAGATGATCTCTTAGAATTTTAGTCAGAAGACTTTTTTAGGCCAAGAATCAAGATATAGAATTAACTTGGTACTTGAATGTAAATAAATGACATTTTATTACAATTCCTGACACCTAAAAACATTGGATGGATTTCCCTGTGATTTACTATTTACGCTGTCAAACTAGACATAGATTGTGCTTCAAACTAGCAGTTTCTTTCAACTTATTTAATTGAAGTTCAGATAGAATTTAATCTATAGTGCTACCAAACAACACGAACCTTTTGTGTTACTGCTGTGTCCCAGATTGACAACGATATGTTCTTTTATAAGCACTTTTAGGTTTTATTCTTATCTCCCACGTGTGTTTGTACCATGCCATTCATATCTTTCTTCTTTGCCAGTGATATATTGGTTATTTTAGAAAAATATGTGATTATTGTGAATCAATTTGCAGAGTGCTATCAGTTGGCAACTTGTGAACGACAAACGACAAACCAAAATATCACAGCATATGGGATCATGTTTTTTGTAAGTCGTCATCTCCATCTTACAAACAGGTTAAATTTTTGCATTTATCGAGTCTCCGGATAATTGATGTTGCATAGATGTCTTAGTACATGCCGTACGGACAATAAGTCTTTAACTGTCCTCTTCCAATTAATCATTAGGTTGGAATCACTCTTGTACTTCTCATTATATACAACTGTTCTGGCCAAGTTCTTAGTGACAGAGAAAAGAGGCAGGCAAAATCTAGAGAAGCTGCTGCAAGAAGCGCTAGGGAAACAGTACAGGCACGCGAAAGATGGAAATCTGCAAAAGCCACTGCTAAATTGCATGCAAGTGAGCTTCAATCACAACTATCACGAACATTCTCAAGAAAAAAATCTGTAAGGCAGGACCAGCAAAAGAGCTCAGGCCAACCTAAACCTGGATCAGATGCTGCATTGCCACCCATGCCTGGTGGTGCATCTGGGTCAAAAGGTAATAAGCAAAGCAACCTCACAAAAATGATGCAAGATCTTGAAGAGAATCCTGACGGTCATGATGGATTCAATATGGAGATTGGAGACAAGAATTTGAAGAAGCAAATGCCAACAGCCAAGCAATTGCATACTCGCAGCCAAATTTTCAAGTATGCATATGGTCAAATTGAAAAAGAAAAAGCAATGCATGAGCAGAACAAGAACTTGACTTTCTCTGGAGTAATATCAATGGCCTCCGAAAATGAAATAATTAGCAGGCCACCTATTGAGGTTTTCTTTAAGGATCTGACTCTAACTTTGAAAGGCAAAAGGAAGCATTTGTTAAGGTGCATAACAGGGAAACTAGTGCCTGGCCATGTCTCTGCAGTCATGGGTCCATCCGGTGCTGGGAAGACAACATTTCTTTCAGCCTTGACTGGAAAAGCCACAGGTTGCCTCATAACCGGTTCAATTCTCATAAATGGGAAGAATGAACCAATGCAATCCTACAAAAGAATTATTGGATATGTTCCTCAAGATGATATAGTGCATGGGAACTTGACAGTGGAAGAGAATCTCTGGTTCAGCGCTAGATGCAGGTATGCTGCTATGAATTTATAATGAATGTTACCTGTAGTGTATTTCTTTTAATAGGCAGCTATAATATGTGCTTGGCTTGTATTAGCTATAGGAGTGTCTAAAAAATCCTTCAAATTGTATCTGATCTTTTCTAGGTATTGTTGACATTACCTCATTTCCATCCCCTCGCTTCCAACACACTACAAGAAGCAAGGTTTGACAGAATAATGGGTTGTGCACTTTTGAAAATTTACTCCATGATTTTCAATATTTATTTTGATTCTGTTTTAAAATCACTGTTGAAACATTCATTATCTTGAGTTCAATATACTCGTGTTAAAAGAGACTATATTTGGTGTAACATGATCTATGGAAATATGGATCCTGCAGATTTTATTGATTTTTCGGTGACCATAAAGTATGAGATGCAGCCTGCAAGAAGTGGACATACATGTCCCATATCGAATATTCAAGGCCAAATATATATTACAAAATACAAACTAAACCTGATTAACAGTAAATCTCGGTTAAGCACACATTTCTATTATTCTTCCAAGTAGGTTTGTGATTTGAGTATTCTTATGGTATTTAGGAATCATTTTTGGTCGGTTTGTGATTTGAGTATTATTATTTTAGCTCTAGATTTTCTTCTTGGAATTTAAATAGTAATTTAATATTTTCTTCTAGCACTAAGATAATTTTTTGATTTTCCTGTTGCACTAGAATTTTTGTTGCATTATATAAATAAGAACACTGGAATTTTCAGAAAATAGGGACTTGGTGAATAAAAAGTTGAGTCTTTTCCATTATCTTCCAAATTCTATATATTCTTTAGGAATCAAGAATTCCAAATTCTCAGTGTTCTGTTGGAATCAACAAATCTTTGATGCCTATTTTTTAGTATCCATGAGTGAATCTATAAAAAGTGAAGCAATGTTCGTGAATTCTGTTCTTCTCATTTTCATACATGCTTCCCTGCATCATTGTGGTTGGATATAATGAGTCTTTTATCAATGGTTCATATATTTCAAGCCTATCTGATGTCTCTTGACCTCTTGCATATTGTCTTCACTCAACCTTGATTTTTTCCAACTATAGAATGCTTAACATCCAGATGGGTTCACAGAATCAATTATCTGATGTTAAAGAGTTCAGTCCAAATCTGCACACAACAAATTTAGTAGTTATCTCCCAAACTGAGCCAAGAGTATTATCTGATGTCAAAGAGTTCAGTCCAAATCTGCACAGAACAAATTTAGTAGTTATCTCCCAAACTGAGCCAAGAGTATTGGACTTGCTTCTTGCTGCTAGATTATGATTGTATCTTCTCGTTTGTTCCTTCGTCATATTGATAATGAACCTTATATTTTACGCTTATCATTGCAGACTCTCTGCTGATCTCCTAAAACCAGAAAAAGTCCTAGTTGTTGAAAGAATCATTGAGTCATTGGGCTTGCAGGCTGTTAGAGATTCTCTAGTAGGAACAGTAGAGAAAAGAGGAATCTCTGGAGGCCAGAGGAAGCGAGTAAATGTTGGGTTGGAAATGGTTATAGAACCTTCTTTGTTGATCTTAGATGAACCTACTTCTGGTCTGGATAGTTCTTCTTCTCAGCTACTCCTTAGAGCCCTTCGCCGTGAAGCTCTTGAAGGAGTAAATATATGCATGGTGCTTCACCAACCAAGGTAATTCTGGCTTTCAAATATATTCTGTTTTTATCTACCGTAGTTGCTTCTCCACCTTTACGGTTACATATTGAACATTCCTCTGCAAGTTAATGCATTTCGTCTTTATCCTGCTTTTGCATTGTATAAATAAATTAATAATCAATATTACTTACATGCCATATTCTAATGTCTAATCATAACTTGAGAATTGGATACGCTGAAGCTGTATATAAAGAAATTTACATTAGCGCTTTAATTACCTCACTGTCACTTTTAGATGCCAGTTGGTTTACTTATGAATTATTTGAACTTCCCAGCCAGCTGACCAACAGATTGATTTTAATACATTTATTTGCCATGACTCTTCTCAAGTAACTGACTGTTCCCTGCTTCAGCTACACCTTGTTCAAGATGTTTGATGATATAATACTTCTAGCTAAAGGTGGTCTTACTGTATATCATGGACCAGTGAAGAAAGTTGAAGAGTACTTTGCTGGCCTTGGGATCAATGTCCCTGAGCGTGTAAATCCTCCAGATCATTTTATTGACATCTTGGAAGGAATTGTGAAACCAAGCGCAAGCTCAGGTGTGAACTATAAGGAGCTTCCTCTCAGATGGATGCTTCATAATGGGTACCCTGTACCACCGGAAATGCTCGATTCTGCTGCAATCGCAGCATCTTCAACTGGAGATTCAGCTCATGGAGCAAGTCCAGCTGCAGCTTCTGGGCCAGGTCAATCTTTTGCTGGAGATCTATGGGAGGATGTCAAATTTGCTGTTGAACAGAAGAAAGACATTATACAACTCAATTTCTTAAAGTCAAAGGACTTATCCAATAGACAAACCCCAAGCGTGCTCCAGCAATACAGATATTTTGTTGGACGGTAATTTCGATTGTCTTTTGACTTTTATTATCTATTATACAAGTATTACTCTTTGTTCAATGTGCCAAGCTTAGCACCTTTTTCCGTCAAGGTCCTACTTATATTCTCTAAATTCTCAAGATGACGATTACATTTAGCTACAGATTTCCTGACTTTATGTTGTTATAACATTTAAATTCTTCAGGTGGTTTTGATTTTTGTTCTTCCAGTAATTGATATCTGACTTTGTGTTATGACAATCATTTTAGAGTTGGGAAGCAACGATTACGAGAAGCTAGAATACAGGCTGTAGATTATCTGATTTTACTATTAGCAGGAATTTGCTTAGGAACAGTTGCCAAAGTGAGTGATGAGACATTTGGATCGATGGGATATCTTTATACTGTAATTGCAGTTTGTAAGTTTTAAACCTCAGCATTTTTACCTTGTATAATTCCTTATGGATTAATTTGTTTGAAATTGGGTAATTATGTTTTCAATGCGATTAACTTCTCCTAAATATTGACTTGCAGTAATGTCACATATATTGCATGCTGATCTTTCATCATTACCACTACCACTAGTATGATCATATGATGATGACCTTTTTACATCAATAATGTGTCCGATACAAATATTTGATTTCATGGATTTGTTTCTAAATCAAGAAACCTATATCTACTGCATAAACTTATAAGAAAAATTTCCAGGATAATTTTGTTTGTGTAGCACTTTTCAGTCTTTGGACATGCCTAACATACAGGGAGAGAATGGTTCATGACATGTACACTGGTATATGCTGTTATATTTCACGAAGTTTCCTGCAGCAAGTCTACATAGGCCTTAGCTAATTAGTACGATACCTTTCTGTTATTTGGATCTTTTTGAGTCATAGTCACCTATAATCCTTTCCCTGAGTAATCATTTTCACCATCTAATTGCTCCTTAGAAACTGTTTGGTTAACGGTACGCAAGGCCTTAATTGAACAGGATATGTTCTACAGGCTCACACTCTAAAACCGAGAGTTTTAAATAGAAGGGCTAATGTTACAAAACTTAATTATGAGTATATGAATAATTAATTACAGGAGTTTCAATTTAGTTAAATTGTTATGAAGTGAACAATTAAGATATGTTAAACATAGGGAAGACACTGTTACATTACTTCTTGTCAAACAATTTTTGGACATAAATCAACAATTGCTTTCCTATTGTCCTGACTTTATGAATCGATTTATATTTTAAATAATAAGTTATTAACAGATCAATTGTGTTAATCAAACACTCAACTGAAATACTTAAAACATATTTACGGTTTTTTAGACACAAAATAGTAACAGTTGTTTTATTTCTTCACAAGCACATGCAGTGCCTTCATAGTGTAAATTTCATGAAGAAAGGGCTAGAGTGAAAGGAGAGATTAAATGCTTGTTCCACCTACTTATCCCCGAGGATTTCTATATTCACAAAGAGATGAGATGAAACGTTTTTGAAAGAAAAAGAAATTAAAATGAAGGTCTATTGGAAATATTTACATTACCATTGTAATGATTGTTAAGCGGGTCCATTCCTATGATACTGAATATTGACTACTTTTTCAGCTCTTCTCTGCAAAATTGCTGCTTTGAGAACGTTTTCTCTGGACAAGTTGCACTACTGGAGAGAGAGTGCTTCTGGCATGAGCAGCTTGGCATACTTTCTCGCAAAGGACACAGTTGATCATTTCAATACAATTGTAAAACCCGCACTTTATCTATCGATGTTCTATTTCTTCAACAATCCACGGTCCAGCATTTTTGATAATTACTTCGTCCTGATTTGTCTCGTATACTGTGTTACCGGCATAGCTTATATTCTTGCCATCTACTTTGAACCTGGTCAAGCCCAACTGGTGCGCATCATGAACTTCGCTTCCTTGAGATTATTGTTGAACACATCACATTATGTATTACTTGGCCTACTAATCTGTATTCGGCTCCTGCAGTGGTCAGTCCTGCTTCCTGTTGTTTTGACTCTCATTGCAAACCAAGATGGAGATAAATTTTTAATGAATCTCGGAAACTTCTGCTACACTAAGTGGGCTTTGGAAGCATTTCTGATAGCAAATGCTAAAAGGTTTGATTCTACTTCTTTCGTTAGGAACTTCATATGTGTTCTTTCTTCAAAAATGTTTGTCATAGTATCAAATTTGACCTACCAGAAAATTCCTTCAATTTCTTGAATACATTGGCAAGATTAATACTATTTCCTCATGGAATTGGTTGCTCAATTATTATAAATGGCAGATATCTTCATAATATATTGCACAGTTTGGAATTTATTGAGTTGACTACGTCCAACGACACCATTGAAGTTATTTGGATATAAAAAATACAATGCATAGTTATAAACCTTGGCTCGGCCGATCGCACAGGAAAACCGGCGACCTTGGTCCTCGATCAGGCCGGGTAGATTTGATAGAAATATTATTGACTAGGTCAAAATTGGGCTTTGACCGAGTTAAACGGTCCAGTTGACTGGTTTGACTGCATTTTGAATTCGTCATCCTCTTTTTTTTTGGTCCAAGTGAATTGAAGCTTGGACTAAGGAAATAATGAGTTCCACATCATTGGAATACAAAGTATTTTAGTATTATTTATATACAATAACTTATATCTATCTAATGAATCATTTACAGGTTTTCTAAAAAAAAAGGTTTTAAAAAACTTTGGTCCAACCTTTTACTTTATTTTATAGACCTAAATAATTAGTGAAAAATAATTTAAAAAGTTTAATTTTGCCTTAAAAAAATTTTATACTTCATATTTTTTTGTAGATTTCTATCAATTTATGCAATGATCCACCGATCCGACCACTGACCCATCGATTCAACCACTAACCCGAGACCCAATACCGTGTCCTGGTCGAGGGTTCTTTCTCATATATACATATCAATGTTGACTCATATTAAGCGAATATCTTTTAGTTAATAATTTGGTCTTGTTTCACTTGCAGGTATTCTGGGGTATGGCTTATTACAAGATGTGGTTCTTTAAAACAAAGAGGATATCAGCTAACCGATTGGTATCCTTGTTTAGCATACATGGTAGCCACCGGCGTACTTAGTCGCGCATTTGCATATTTTTGTTTAGTTACCTTCCAGAAAAAGTAAATCAAGTATGTAATCACTGGTATATATTTAGCGATTTTTCTCCTTATATCGTACCGGAAAAAATAGAAAAAGCAAGAAAATATTAAAACATGCTCCTTTTGGAAGAGAAGTGATGAAATATTCTAGCTAGATGCATAGTTATTGCTAACAAAACAGTCTTAGTTATTATTCATGTTTCATGTGTGAATCTACGTGAAAAGATGACATATGGTAAAGGGCATGAGGGAAAGAAAGTTCTTGTTCATGGGCATATTGACAATAAAAATAAGGGTGAAAAACTCTGTTGTCCTAACTTTTAAGACGTGTCATTTTAGTCACTGAACTTTTTTTAGCATAGATGGCCACTGAACTTGTAAATTTTTTTCAGTTAAGTCAATCCTTACGGATCCGTCAGTAAATTTAGTAGTTTTGTTGAGTTTTCTAACAATTTTGCTTATGTCGCTCACGGTTTTAGATGTTGTAACCATCTAAATGTTTGGCCCCTATTTTTCAAAATTAATTTTCAATCACACACACTCATAAAATAATTTTATACTTAAATTTAAAATTTTTCTTTATTTTTAATCATACATTCTCCACCAAAATATTATTTCAAAATGCATTTTGATCCAAAAATAGGGCTCAAATAGGGATTAAAAGTTAGTTGACTTATTGTCATGTTTTCATTTTGGGTTGCAACATGAGTCTTGCTGTCGAAGACATCTCCAAATTAGTTGGGTAAGTTTCAACAAATTATAAGTTATGTTAATTGGGTCACTAAACTTCAACGCTTCGTCACATTTCGTGACTTATCATCTCCTAAACTAACGAAAATTACTTAGTTGGCAGTCATACCAAAATTGACCTTCGCACCATAGTAACGAAATTTGTAAAATGAGGGTCATGACAATGTCTTCATATTGAAAAGATTTAAAGTCGTGCCTTTTGTTTTAACAATTTTATGACAAAGCATAGTGGTAAGGTGCAATGCAACACAATGATTGCGTGAAACATCAATCGTGGTATAACTATCCATTAAGTAATTTTCATCAATTTGAGAGTCAATCAGCCAAAAAAAGTGGTATATTTTGAAAGTAAATTAAAATTCACTGATCGTATTGAAACTAAGCCCCTGTTTGTTTCCACTACTCTCAACAACAAAATGAGAAATTTGACCCTTTTTTTTTAAATAGTGGGGCCCACTCACTCACAAAACGGTCAACTATTGCAGCTAGGCTATATTCAAACGGTAAAAATTCTCATTTTCTGGGTGAAAGTAGTGGAAACAAACAGAGGGTAAATTGAAGTTCAATGATCCAATTGAGACATTAAAATTTAGTGATCCAACAAAAAAAAAAAAAAAGTACTTAGTCGTGTGTGAACTCATGCAAATGATGTATAAAATGATCTCCCAACTATATAATTAACATGTTTCATCTAAATCCACGATCGGTTGATTATAAAAATTAACAGGAGATTTTTTGAAATTGTTGTGAATAAATATAGGAGTAAATTATATTTCAATCTAAATCAGCTTGAGAAAATTTCCTGATGAGACAAGTCAGCATAGCCTTGTTTTTGAATTTAGGGTCTGTTTGATATCACGAAATTTTCTAGGGAAGTTGGAATTTGTTTTTCATTTTCCACTTTTAAGTTGTTTGTTAGGCTAAATTTTCCATGAAATTCATTTTCCACCCTTACCTCATTTTCCACCCAATTCTTGTTTTTCAATGAAACCAGGATACTTTTTTTTTTTTTTTTGAAAGAATTTAATAAACAATTTTAAAAAAAAAAATTAATTT
>CAIGRK010020685.1:2500-13439 GCA_903798315.1 Fraxinus greggii | reverse complement strand
TAGAAGATATAGAAATACTAAAAATCAATCTCTTATATTTCTTACTAAATGATTAGAAATACTTATATCGGTTTTATGATTAAACAAAAGAGGACTTTTCTTCTCATTATTGTCAGTGGCACTGTTCTTGACCTCCACAAGCTTTATTGAATGGGGACGACTTTTATGTAGGTGACACTCACAATACTTGTGGTGAGGGCACTACATTTCTTGAGAACATCCATTTCTTCCATCCGTTCGCTTGCGCCTTTTTACATAAATCAGTCACTATATTCAAACACCAATACCAAGAAACATATTTTTAAAATTCACATCTAATCTAGTGTGAAAAAAGAAGAAATCATCGAAAAAAAGAAGATCGGCATGCATGGGTGTGAAAAATGCGAAAGTTTGAAACGTATGGATATTTTGCACACGAAAAGTCAAACGTATGAATGTTTTGCACAATAAAGAACAAACGTATGTATGTTTGTGCTAATAAACCCTATAGATCATAGCTTGTCTTTCAAGCTCCTTCATTTGAACAGATGTAAAAGAATTCCCCTTATTTACAGTCAATTCATTCCCACTTGGACTCACACAACAAAGTAAAATCAACTTTTGATTTACATAGCAAGAACAAAGAAATAGTGATTTAATTACCTGAGAATTTGAAGGCGATGGCTGTGGCGATGCTATCCGGTAAGGGTGGGGGTGAGGGGTAGGGGTGGGGATGGGAGTGGGAGTGGGTGAGAGAAGGAGATGGAGAGGGGGAAGAAGGACGACTTTTCTTTTCTTATTTGTCAGTCTTGGTAAGGATGGGCATGGTGGTGGGAGAGGGAGAGGGGGAAGAAGAAGAAGAAGAAGAAGGCTTTCTTTTCTTTTCTTTTTTGATTTTTTAATTTAATTTATTTGGGATTTATTTCTACTTCTTTTAAAAAAATAGGAGTATGATTGCAATTTTTTTTATTTTTGTTTTGTTTTATTTAAATATGAGAGTATATTTGTCATTTTACAATTTTTAATTGAGAAATTTGATAAAAATTGATGAAAAGGACATTTTCCACAATGAAACGTTGAAAATAGGGGTGAAAATGCAAAAAATTGAAACGTGAGTATGTTTTGCACACTAAGAGTGAAACGTAGGGACGTTTTGTGCTAATAAGCCTAATTTTACTTAGTAAACCTTTTAAGCTTCGCTGAACAGGTCTGTCAATTTGCTTCTACTATCTGAAAAATGTAATGTTTCTAATACTTTGTGTATTTCGTGGTTTGCAGCCATAATTCTAGTTGCAATCATCTACTATTTTTCTCAACCTATGGGAACCAAGACATGGATCAGGGCATTAATGTATCCATTATTCCAGTGTCTAGATTATAATATAATAAAGAATTGTGTACGCGTGTATTTATTGGTCTTTTCAGTATACACGTGAAGCGCCCTCCGTGGCGTTACGAATAAATTCTGCATTTCCTTAATAATTTGACAACAGATACTGTGGTGTAGCGCCTACTATCTTAGCTGGTCAAATCGATCCCCTTCTTTTCGAAGCCCTATATGTGAGTCACTACTGATTATCATGCTGTTATCTCTTTTTAGAGTATTGGCTAATCTTAAAGAAAATAAAAGTTGCTTTTATGCAACTTTTTGTTCCCAAACATTTTTGGATATGTAAGTGTTTTTTAAGTTTAATTAAAAATAGTTATTCATTTTGAAAGTAATTACCTTACTATCAAAATAAGCCCCAGTTTGGTTTGGCTAAAAATCAGATTTTTAGTTGATTTTGATAAAAGTTAATAAAAATTGGGGTCTCATAAAATGTGTGTTTGAAAATGAATTTGGGGAAAATGAGTTTTAAAAAATTGGGGCCAAACAAGGACTAAGTAACTA
The DNA here is from genome assembly GCA_903798315.1 of Fraxinus greggii. Classification (NCBI taxonomy): domain Eukaryota; kingdom Viridiplantae; phylum Streptophyta; class Magnoliopsida; order Lamiales; family Oleaceae; genus Fraxinus; species Fraxinus greggii. The sequence continues at coordinate 11,569 of CAIGRK010020685.1, read as the reverse complement.
ACTTCTTTTCTACTGAATCAATAAAAAAATTCTTTATTTCAAATTTACTTATTTACTTACAAGTAAAATTTTGAACCCCAGCCAAACATGATCCAAATCTATGCCCCTTGTTCCTCACTTTCCTGGGAAGACAGCATTTTTTGTCTTTTATTAACCTGACGTTTATTTGAGAGGCTTGACTTGGAGCAAATTTTGACAGGCATCGCAGCATGCAATTTTTTTCTTTGCAAGGGTTCCATAGATTTGGAAAAACTTTAAGGTTAGTGTTTACTTCGTGGTACTTGTAAATTTCTCTACTAGTCTTTTCCGTTCTTTATTCCAGTGGTGAATGCACTGGAAATTAACCACATTCTTAGTCTTCACAACACCATAAGTTTTCCATTGTAATTTCTGAGGAATGAAAAAGAGGAAATGCAAGAAAAGCCTTGTAAAATGTAGAAATCAAGTGAATTCTTTGCCTTTAAAAGGGTTAATATTGTTTCAACTCATAGGATAATTAAAAATAGGATTACCTGGGGAAAATCTTATAATTTTGAATTTGCGCTCGTAACTCTTATCTCTTTTAAATGGATAATATTATGAATGTTTCAATGATAACTTTTGAAATGTTGTACTACAAGGCCTCTACTTAATTACACACAATATTCAGGATCTTAAATGCTCTGTATTGTTGGTGAAATGATAACGGCTTAATGGGCTACTATCTGAGGAAACGAAGTTTGTCGCTCCCCACATTTATTTTTGGATGTCAAACCAGAACTCACGAACTTTGCTTATACTCTGAGATGCACAATTATAATACTGAATTCTGGATCTTCTTTTCTGGAGCACTGAAATTGGTTTAGTGTGACGAGACTCAAATTGGCAAACTCATTTCTCTAAAATGTCTTATAGGAATTCATCACTCCTTTCTTTCTAATTTTTTCCCCATTGATGCCCATGTCCCTAAGGATTTGAGTTCCATAACCATAAATAGACTCAGTGCATTTCTGCCGAATCTTGAAAAACATACTTATTTAAGTTTACTTGTGAGTAAATTAGAATTCATAGAATAAATGAACTTGTTTGGGTCAAAGTTGGAAATTAGTAATTTATTTTTGAACCACCCCCCACCCCCTTTTATTTTTGCTTACAAGAAAAATGTAATATATCCAAATATGTTTAGAAAAAAATTTACTTACAAGTAAGTTGATGTACTTTAAAGCTTTGCAAAACTTGCTATCAGTTTATAGAACAACTTGTGGTCATCATCCACCTGCCAAACAATTTGCAGAGATCGGCTGTTTTTCCCGATATGTGCAATGAATTTTATGAAACAGACAAAACCAGTTTCAAACTTAGCATACACATCTATTTCTATATTGTTACATGGACAGTACTGTAAGCAAGCAATAGCCCTGTTACTAGATAATATCATGGCTGACATCTATCTTGTAATTAATGAACTGCTGTTTTCAACTGGTGCTTATAGTTGAAATACTGATATTCTATCAATTTCGTAATCCTCGATTAGAAAGCTGCAAATAAACTAACCCCTTTCATGTTAAAATATTTATTCATGGGAAATGGGTTATGTTTTTACATTGGGAAAATCGGGGCTGAGCTCTCCAACCTTTCCTTTTGTGTGGCACTAGCTCCCTTATCTTTAAAAGTGAGGTTTTGAATACCCAATCTATTCACCATTGTGAGGTCGGATTCTCACAGGAACCGTTTCTTTGACCATTGAAAGTTCAAAATTTCTCTAAAAAAACTATTATGCCCTTACTCAAAACTAAATGTTTAAAGAAAAAAAATAAAACAAAAATCTATTAAAAAAAAAATTGAGAAGGAAAAAAATTCATTCTTCCCCCCCATCTGCCCAACCACCAACGCGACCCCATCTTTCTATCACCTGCAATGAATTCTTCACTCTCAGTGGCAATGGCAATTACAACGATCAAAAAAGAATCGATGGGGAAGAAGTCTGATTTTATTTTTTATTTTTTTGACTAAATTCCTTTAAGCATTAGATTCCCACAATTTTTGTTACATATGCGATTGCAAATTTGAATTCGAAGCCCAAAATCAAAGATTTATTACACTTCCATCCCCATCTGCAAGCTTTAACCCTAAGTTTAGATATAATCTAAAGCCCTTTCACCCCTAATCCTTCTAGCCAACTTAATATCCTTAGGCATGATAGTTAGTCGGCCACAGTTTTGTATCCACCAAAAGTCCAACCAGATAAGCTGCCTCCGCTTGTGGGGAGGATTTTATCGCCTTGGTTGTGAGCTGCTTTCTCGGAGACTTGCCGCCAGTGGATTTCCAGACTGTTTTCTGTCCACTGTCGATAAATGTATGTATATGTGTATATATAGGTTTGAGAGAGAGAGAGAGGTGGATGAAGAAATGTACAATTAGTTTGACAATATGTGAGTTGACATGATTTGACCATTGATTTGAAACATTGTTTTTCAAATCAATAATCAAGATCTTTATGCCTCACACATTGTTAAACTAGTTGTACACATTCATTGTACAACTAGCTTAATTCTTTACTTTTTAGGCTTGTCAGATTATTTTTTCTTTTTAGTTCTTCATTATTTTAATATTTAATTAATAATAAAGGCATAACAGTCATTTGAAAGAATTTTTGACTTTTTAACACTTGAACTAACAGTTTTCATCATGTGAGGATCCAATCTCACTTGTTTGATTAGATTGGGGAGTCAAAACCTCACTTGTGAAGGTTAGGGAGCCAATATCACTTGCTAAAAAGTTTGGGGAGCCCAGCCCTAATGCTCCCTTTGCCCTAATGCTCCCTTTTATGTTAACGGATATCTATTATTGTTTGAGCAGAACAAAAGTACTGGGGAGCTTAGCTTTTTGACCTCGTTAATGAATTTTGGAGGTTCCATGGGTAAGCTTATGTTGATTATCACATCGGTATAGGCGGCTTCTGTGGATTGATAGACATCCAGATGCTTACCTTTTATTTTTTGGCAGTGAGAGTTTTCACCAGCATGCAAGAAAAGGCACCAATGAGTGGTAATATTACATTTTTCTTACTTTATTAGTATTTTTACACATTCTAAAAAATGTCATCTTAAGCATCATGGTACGGATACATTAACAGCATATTAGGGAAGGAGGATTTGATCGCATTGGATAGAACTAAGAAAGAAAAAGAAACTAATATCTTGTTCATTATGCTGTTGAATTCTGTCTAATGCACCACACCAAAAAAGTAATAAAGGGTTTGGCGCGCAATACTGGACAGGACAAGACGACCAAATTTTATCATCTTTTTGTTATTTAGTACTTTTCGGTCTTATCAAATTGTCTACAAACATGCCATAAACACCTTCTTTCATGAGAAAATTTTGGTGCATTGGACATTGATTACGGGCTGATAAATAGCCAACATTTTGTTTTAAGCTTGTGTTTGAACCCCATTTTTTTGGAAAACAGTAGGTTTTGAATAGTGATTGATGGGAGAATGTGTGGTGGAAAAGTGATGAAAATTTTTAGATTTGTGTGTAATATTATTTTATTTGGAGAATGTGTGGTTAAAATGAAGAAAGGTAAAAAAATGAGAAGGAGAAGTAGAAAAAAATGGGGGCCAAACATAGGCTTAAACTCATATGAAAATCCTGAAACTTCCATCTCATATTATCTTGAAGTATTTTGTATTGCAAGTCATCTTCTATGCAAAGTAGACAGANGAGAATGTGTGGTGGAAAAGTGATGAAAATTTTTAGATTTGTGTGTAATATTATTTTATTTGGAGAATGTGTGGTTAAAATGAAGAAAGGTAAAAAAATGAGAAGGAGAAGTAGAAAAAAATGGGGGCCAAACATAGGCTTAATCTCATATGAAAATCCTGAAACTTCCATCTCATATTATCTTGAAGTATTTTGTATTGCAAGTCATCTTCTATGCAAAGTAGACAGAATTGAAATATGGATTAAATTATGGGATGCTCATCATGAAGAAAGGCCCAACAGAGTACAAGTAAAACCTAAGTGTGTGAAACCAATGCACACAATTAGGGTCTGCTTTTAAAACGACGACAACAAAAAACTCAACTTTGTTCTGAACAAATTTGGAGTCGGTTACATGGATCTAGTTTTGTCACTCTATTGGAACATCTAAATTAATTATATCCTTCACAACTAGAGAACAAACCATGTGGGTTTTAGGGTCTGCCGTCTCTAGTGGTATGCGCTTTGGAGAAGAGCGCAGGAGATAGAACTGAAGGAGCTTTAACCGCTAGATACAGAATTGCCAAAATCTAGTGAACACTTCATATATGGCTAATCATTGGTTCAGTTGCACATAGACATCGCATAATCTATACTTTTTCTTCTATATATGATATGTGTAAAGATATATTTTGTCATCATGGTCATCAATGGAGAAACTTACCGATAATCAATTGTAGACGACACTAGCAATATAAATTATTTCATTTCTGTTGTTCGTTAACTACTCTTTTTCTTTGGAGAGCTAAATGACCTTTATTTATCGTCTAACTACGTAAATTTACTTGATTTCTATTTTTGTAGTCATTCTGGGCTCTGTGATTGGAATCATGACTAATGGTACCATCCTAAGTCAAATAATCCTATACCAAAAGCCACCCGCAAAGAAAGAAAATAAAACAGATTAGAAAACTGAGATTGGCTCCTCGGAAAATTTGGATCAATTTCAACATCAACTCTCGTTTTATACTGCAAGTCGAGTTCCTTGAAAGGTTTCACAGGTGTGAACGATGCAAATAACATCATTATCCAGGAAAAAAAGCCACGTGATTTGGCTTATCCTCCATTAGATAAAATCAATGTTCCTCTTTTAGAGTCGAAAGTCAGTTTATCCACTGGCTTTAGATAATTTTTACTTAAGTTGAACACCATAGATGCTGATACAAGATGTAACAAATATGTTTCTTAATACAGTTTAATGGTTCTTTTTTCTGTTGTGGTATGTGGTATGCCAATCGAACACAAGTTATGTCGTATCTTTCTTGTTTATTTCCATTTTAGTTGGTGGTGTGAAGGTTATGGAATTATGTTTGATGCAAATCGTATAATCCATGTCAACTAAGCATGGTTCTACTTCCTCCTCCATAGAAATCTGGTTTCACTAGATGGATGCCATGGTGTCACAAGCATATTCTGCGAGTCTTGTAGTTGAATTATTTTTAGCCTATTAATCCTCCTCCATAGAAATCTGGATTCACTAGATGGATGCCATGGTGTCACAAGCATATTCTGCGAGTCTTGTAGTTGAATTATTTTTAGCCTATTGAACGTATCCATGTCACAGTATGTTGAGGGCAAAGAATATCCAAGTACAATCCAACAGAATACAGAATTGGAGCTCACAAATGGTCAGATCCAACCATACAGTACATATACATAGGTAAACCAGCGCGGGTGCACACATACATACCATGCTCCTTCCCCTACTCCACTTGGCCAGTAACGGAGGTCTGCAAAGGTTTCCTCGGGCTAGATGGAGATTGGCCTCGAGTGTAAAGGCAAAAGGGAGCTTGACTGCAAGACCTACCCGTCGAGCATGGACGAAAGTTGGCCTTGGTGATCCGATGATGCCGAGGGGTGAGATACCCGGTGTAATGGTATAGTACTTCTCTGTAGAAGTCACTACCAATGATAGAGACTGGTGGATCCTCATCCTCTTCGTACCTCCAATTGATCATGATTTAGTCATTGTTGCATTTGAAGTCGAACCTTCCATGTGTACACTATATTCGAAATAATCTCGCTCTACAAGGTAAGAATAAAAACGAGAACCAATATCCAATAAATATGATAGTGAATGCACAAAAAGATAAAACATGGCCCCTGAACAATCTTATCTTGTATTGGCAATTTACGTAGAAATGATCATATATAAATACGCACAAATAACCTCCGTTGGTACTCATACTATGAGCTAGTGCAAATAGTATGTCATGCATCTCACACAGCTCAATAGGTAATACAACTAGTCATGTCTATTTCAGCATTCTTAAAGTCACGAGTGAACCTCACATCGTTGTGTAAGATCTCTAACAAGCCAATTCAAAGCTTCCCAATAACCTTCAGATTTGACTCCTGTGTGTCAAACATAAATCCCACTTTGAATAAACATAAAATATATAGACTTTGTGTACTCCGTTTGATTATTTTACCTTAATTAACCTTATTAGTACGTAACTAAAATCGATGTGGAATTTGCATCTTTTCCTACTAGTAGATAGAAAAATTTGATGTAAGGCCGCAAAAGTGAAGCCTTACTTCAAAAATTACAGTAAGAGAAGTGGAAGAAGCTTTAAAATGAAATTCTAAACAGAGTACTACTCACATTACAATAACTTAAAAAATAAAAAATCTAACCCTCCATTAAATCTACCTTCCATGTAGGGGTGAACAAAATGACCAAATCAAATCAGACCAAACCACGCGATTTGATTTGGCTCTACCAAAAAATTAAAAAAAAATTAATGCCAATACAAAAAGCTTTTTCTTAAGCTTGCGTTTTCAAAATTCTCTTTGGAAGGGATTGTATAGGCCTATTTTAGCTTTTATTATTGTCACCGGGATTCAATTTTCTTTTTCGTTTTATGCCAATGAAATGTGTCAATTAAATTCAAAATTGTACTTTCTCCATAAGGTTTCACTCCCTGTATAGATGCAATATCCAGCATTCAGAAGAGTGGAAGAGGTGGGAATTCACAAGTAGGCTTGTAACAGGTGGCAAGCAAGAGCGACTGTATGTAGAAAAGGAAGCCTCATAGACACAGAAGAGACAGAGACTATATCTAGTCCATCCAAGATATACATTATTTCATCATCGTAGTTACTTCCAACGTGCCTGTAACAATTCAATAAAAGCAAGGATATCAGAGGACCCAAGAGCGTCCTATAAAGCGATATTATTCACTTAACCGAATATAACAAAGAACAGCATAAAAAAGAAAGATTGTACTCCATAACCCATCAACTGCTTTACGACTTCTATTGAATTTGAATTCATTTGAAATACGGAGTTGAAAACGTGTTTCTAAGTGCCCCTCAAAAAATCCAAAGCTACTTAAATTAGAGTAATTTACAAGGGACTCACATATCTTATAGCATCGAAATTCCATTCCTCTGTAGTGTCTCCATCTACATTGATGCAGCTCACATGTCGGAGACGGACCACAAATATGCTTCCCTTTCTGAAGCTCTTTTATCATTCATCCTTTTGAACAGTTCCTTCTCAGTACCTATAAGAATCAGGAAAATAACGTAATAGCACATCTATGATCTATGTATTATGGTGCTCTTATACTCTTAATTGTCTCCTATGCTTTTTCTGATTATAAGAGCATGAATGATGGTTGGCTAAGCTTAATGATTAGTAAAAAGTTGCTTTCTTCAAAGATTTCGGATAGATTACATTTTCTTACTTTTAAGTCAAATAAAGTTATTTAATAAGTAACACTTACCTTGAAGTAAACACAAGCAACTTCTATTCATTCGATCAATATAAAAAATTTATTTATATTAAAATTTGTTTATTTACTTGTAAGTAGACTTTTTAAACTAAGCAAAACAAGCTCTGAACATATAGCAGGTGCTGGACTTGAAAAACAGTAGCACCCAAAATACAGAAAACAAGCAAGTGCATTGAGAGGAAATAATTTTGCAATGAAAGGAAAGTGAGTTTACCGTTACTGCAATCAACACCATCCCAGTGTCTCCCAGGTTTAATCCTGTAACGGTTTAGAGCAACATCCAGTCCTCTTCTTATCCAGATATGACTTGGGATTTTCTGGGAAATTATGAACCCTGATTCTTTCATCTTTGCACCCTCACCTAAATCTGAAAGAACTGGCTTCAATTGCTTTTTCTGAAACATCATACGCAAAATATGTACGAGAGAGAAAAGGATACAAGTGTAAGGAATAAAATGTACAATTAATCAATCTCAGCTCAACTAAGGTTAGTGCCTTCAGCAATTCTTAATGAATAAACCAAAAAATAACCAACTTTGACCAAATGTGCCATAGGGTCGCCCCATCTGACTCTTTCCTTCAGCATTTTATCTAGTTCGGGATCATCCCTACAATTTCAGAGTTGGCACAAAGTCAGAGGACAATTGCAAACCACTTTAATAAACACTAGGCACTTGAAATTTACTTTGGAGGACAAAAATTCATGATATCACATGAATAGAATTGATAGATTTAAACAAATCATTGTCACATATGCTAAGTACAATTAAGAGCATGTTTGACAAAGCTTAAGATTAAATTTAAGCTCGTCAAACATACTTTTTATACATACATTTTGTAGGACCCACGATTATCCACTTATTATATACACGTTCTATAGGACTCATAACTTATAAGCACTTAAAAACGCTACTAAACAAGCACTAATTGTGACAAGTATCTCCCAATATTGATTCATCTATTTTGTTTGTGCATTTATCTCAAAATACGGCCAGAATTTACACTTTCAAAGAAGCAAACATGCTAACTGTTGAATGATGCGCCAGGAGCTGCTGACGTGAAGCTGAGTGTGCTGTTGAAGTTTGAGTAGTTGAGGTTTAATAAAACACATGCTGAAATTGAAGTTGTCAAAGTCTATTATGCTTGACCTATTCTTCTGCTATTTTGGAGTCTCAAAATTAAGTCTTTTTTCCAGCTTTTACGCTTTATTTCTGTCAAAAACCTACAAATTGGTATCAGAGCTTTAAGTTCTTGAGAGACCTGTGAGGTTGAGTGAGCCTAACCACTTACCTTAAACACTTGCCTTAAACACTCACCATCTCCCTATCCAAAATCTACAACCAACACACGATGAGTTCCAGAGCTTCATCGAATGCAATAGCGCCTCCAGTGTTTGATGGAACAAATTATCAAGTGTGAGCTGTCTGAATGGAAGCCTATCTTGATGCTAATGATCAGTGGGAAGCTGTTGAAAATACGTACGAAGTTCCTCCCTTGCTCAACAATCCAACTATGGCTCAAATAAAAAATCACAAGGAGATGAGGCAAAGGAAATCAAAGGCAAAAGCTAGCTTATTTGCAGCCGT
>CAIGRK010020590.1:0-10554 GCA_903798315.1 Fraxinus greggii | reverse complement strand
TGTTATTCTTTTTATATTTTGTAGAGTTTAATTTTGAGTTAGTCTTTGTATATTTTCCCTAAAGTTTCTATTATAGTATTTATCATTCAACTATTATTAACAAATTGTGGATTCTAATTTATAATAAATTGCTGGTTCTCAAACTTTCTTTGTGCATACTATGTTTTTTCATTTTAAAGTATATTTTCAGTTCTTGTTCACAAATTTTGATATTTTAAATTTTAAGTTTCTCTCTAAGTAGTTATGGCAACGGGGCGGGGCACCCCTCACCCCATCTCGTCCCGCCCCGCCCCGCCACTCCCCTGCCCCACGCCGCCCCACCTTAGGCTACGCGAGGTGGGACGGGTGCGGGGTGCGGGCTTGCCCCGTTTCCCGCCCCGTTTATATATTTATTTATTTTTTTCAAAAAAATTCAGTTAATTAATTATTATTATTTTTAGTTAATTAATTTTTTGGCGGGGTTCGGGGCGAGGGTGACCCGAGACGGGGCCCGTCGCCTTGCCCCACCCTGCCCAGCCAACCCGTTCGAAGTGGGTTTTTTTTTGCCCCATTCGAGACGGGGCCCTGCGAGGACAAAACGGGTGGAGCGGGAAAAATTGTCATCTCTAGACTTAAATCTAATTATTTTTGGTAATATAAGTTCTTCATCAAATTCAACAAGAGAAGTGCGATATCGTTACTCATTTAAATCAATAAGACATACTCCTTCGTGCCTATAGACTTTATACTAAAAAATAGAGATTGAGTTGATAATTTATTACTCCTCATCACTGAACTTCTTCTATCTTTCTTTCAAGAAAGTTCACAATTAGATTTTTTTTTTAAATTAATAAGTTTAGTAATCCATCCAACATTCTTTTTTCTTCCAAATGACTTAAGAAGGGTGAAAAAAAATGATAATTTCTACAATTCTTGCAGCTGTTATCAAAATTACTTAAGAAAGGTGAAAAACGCTAAATTCTTGAATCACAACTTGTGCTAGTTTAATGGTGAGTGTTATGTACTGTGCAATTATGATATTGGTGAAGGGAAATAAGTCTTAATGAAATACACTTTTTTGACCGTTGATTGCACATTAGTGCTAGTAGTATCGTACTTAGTACCATTCTAGGTGGCAAATTGACGATATATACCCAATAGATTCATTATCGAATTAATTAAAACACATTCCAATGTCCCCTACTGTTGGATCAATGTAGCATTATTCTTGATTCCTTTATATTTTAATTAAATAGGTTTAATTTTATTATAAATTAAAAACATAATCATATTTTAAGTCATTTATTAATTGAGATTTTTCTTTCTTTTGTCCATTTTAGTGCTTTTTATCTCGGTTCATATTGCCAAGTAAAAGTTTCCGGCCACGGTTTTGATTAGGTCCAAAATATATACACTTGTTAATTAATCGTTTTTAATTGATATTGTCTTCACATTTAGTGGTTGTGTGATAAATGAAGTTGATAAATGCATATATAGCAAATTTGAAAATAATTGTGGTGTGATTATATTTTTATATGTTGTTGATAAGTTGATTATGAGAACTAATTTAGACGTGATTGATAAGATTAAACTATCTTTGAAAAAGTATTTTGATATGAAAATTTTTGTCTTGCTAATGATATTTTAGGAATTAAAATAATAAAACATTTAAGAGGAATTACGTTAACCCAATCTCATTATATGAAGAAACTATTTAAGAAGTATTATCAATATAACTGTATTCCTGTTAAAATACCTTATGACGTAAGCCATCAATTGAGAAAATATTCAGGTCCTAATGTTTTTGCTTTATAATATGCAAGAATAATTGGCATTCTCATGCATCTCATGAATTGTACAAGACCTAATTATATAGCATATGTAGTTCTTATGCTTAGCAGGTATGCTAGTAATCTTTATAGTGAACATTGGATTCACTTATTTGAGTTTTAAGGTATTTATATATACTTTGGATTGGGGGTTACATTATATAGTAGTTCTTGCTGTAATTGAGGGTTATTGAAATGTTAATTGAATTTCAAATACTAATGAAGTAAATCTACAAGCGGATATGTGTATACTTTAGCAGGTGGTGTCATATCTTGAAAATCCATGAAGCAAACCTACATTATGAGATCTAGTATGGATCTTGAGTTCATAGCTTTATATAAGGCAAATAAGGAGGCTGAATGGTTAAAGAATTTTCTTGTAGATATTCCTTTGTGGTCTAAATCACTTTCAGATATTTCTATCGATTATGAGAGTCAATCAGGCATTTCAAGAGCTCAAAGTTTGTCATACAATGTAAAATCTATACATATTGGCATGAGGGACATTATTGTGTGTTAGCTGCATAAGGATGGGGTCATAACACTTGGCTATGTGAAGTCAATGAGAATATTGTTGATCCATTAACAAAATGATTAGCTACAGAGCTAGTTTACAAAACATCGAACATGATGGGTTTAAAGCCTATTAGAAATTATATCACATATAATTGAAATCTGGAGATCCCACAAACAAGGTTCAATAGAACAATAAAGTTATTGGAGTGGTATGTGGAGGATGCTACATTTGATTTATTCAAAATCCCTCCCTATATCGATTGAAGATGAGCCAAGGCTATTAATGCTTTTTTTATTTATTCAATAGTGTGCTTAGATACATTGCATACTTGGTAGAAGCACCTATTTGAGTGTGAAAGTATGACTTCTTCCTAGGAGAATTAAGGCTAATTCTCTAGAGTGCTCAATGAAAATGGAAAAATTCATAGCCAAAATAAGTACAGCCCAGAGAACTCAATGATGATCTTACAAGTCATATGTGCGTTTATTGTCTTAGTTTGCTACCATAATTAACTCTATTGTTGGCAAACTCAATAGAATATACGAAGTTAAAGTTCAAATCAAAAGACACATGAGCCTGATTTATTTCATATTCAAGAATAATACATATACTTATTTTATTTCTTTTATCTACAAAATTGTAATGTCCATGATTGAACACTGGATGTTGGTTTTTTGGACTTTTTTTATTAAAATAATTTATTATTATTATTATTATTATTATTATTATTATTATTATTATTTTAATCCTTTTCTATTTTTATTTTTTTCAAACAAGCGAATAAAAACAAGTCAATAAAATATAGCAGTTGGAAAGTTGCTCAATAATTTATTGAAATCATAAAAATCATAGTTGTTTTTTTATTTAGAGAGTGTTTGGTGTAGATTAAAATCAGATTCTAAGTGGATTATGATAGAAGTTTTTAAAATGTGTGGTTAAAAAAATGTGGGACCCATGAAATATGTGGTCGATATTGATTGTTTGACTTTGACTTGGATTAAAATCAGATTAAAATTTGGCCCAAACAGGCCCTTAATTCTAACTTAATAGTAGTGGAAGTTATAATTTCTAACTGTATATATATTGATCTTATGTAATTTGTAAAAAACGAGTTAAGAATTATTTTACATATATTTTGTTCTAGAGTAAACTTGAGAGTTGTGGATATCTTTTGAGATTGCAGGATAAGTGGTTCGATCGTTCTATCCTATAATCGATTATCTAAAGAGGTATTAGTAGTTTACGACATTTAATTTCTTTTTAGGACATCGTTATGTGAAGAATCTCAATCGTTCAATAATTTTTTTCTGCTTTTTATTATTCTATGATAATATCTACAACTGATTTTCCAACAGTCTAAGGTGAAATTATTTTTATTTAGATGCTATATCTATAATGGATACTCCCAAGTATTCTGAAAAATCTAATTTGTTTGACGGAAAAAAATTCTAGAGATGGCAAATGAAGTTAATTTACTTGCGCAATTACTTTCCTACCTGTATGAAAAGTGAAAAAAAATAAATTTGAAATTTATATGCTCATTGGTCTACAGTGACTTCAGTAGTCCTACCTGTGTATGTGAAATCTCCAGCAGCCCACCCTACGCCATCTCTACGTCTCCATACACCCCAAATCACATTAAACAACCCACCTAAACAAGCAGTTATCTACTGCTGTCTTCTGCCAGAGTCCTCGTCCTATTCACCAAAACCATTGACCTTTCCAAACCCTTTTCTTCCCTGCCAATGGCTCAAGATATAAGTACATCAGTCTGAGTGACAACTTGAAGGAAAAGTCTCAAAAGCTCAGCTTCTTCAAATATACCCAGTCTGATTCTGAGAAGAGTCCGATTATCCTTTTGTTTAAACAATGGCAACGCCACCACCTTCACCATTTGCTTTCGCCAGCTTTTCTCCTGAACTTTCTGAGAGTTACAATCTGAATTCCTCCCGTGCTGAAGAGGAGGAGAAGAAGAAGAGGAGGATTTCTGCCAAGCATTTGTTGTCAAAAAGTGACAACAACTCGGGTACGAGTTACAAGGGGAAACTTCTTTCAGCTGCTCCAGTATCTTCCTTGAAGCGCTCGAAAAGCGATGAGCCTTTGATTTACCAGACCTTTGACGGAAATGAAGGTGCATCTGTCCTTGATGGAGTGGAAATCAATTTTAATGACTCGTTTGGTTCCTGGGATGAGAGGAGGTTCAAGTTATCTCTTCTTTGTGATGATTCAAAAGATGAAGCAGAATTGCTGATGGAGGAGGACAAGGAGAAGAAAAATGAGAACGTGGACAAGAAGGGCGAGGAGGACGAGAAATGGGATGAAGATCTGACAGTGGTAGCAACCTATAATTAGGGTTTCATCTTGCTGTCAAATCCGTGTTCTTGTGATGTTTGTAATTAATTTCCGAGCAGAATCCAGTTCGCTAGGGTTTCATTTCATGTATTGCAATGTTCAAATGAATGAAGCTTTTTTCACCCTTATTCAAGGGTCTCTTATGAACTTTTCTTCTATATCCATTGGTGTGTTTGTATTCTTTATGTATGTACTAACCAAAATTGACTATGGACAGCAATCTACCATTTAATTCAAAAGGATTTGGAAGGAGATATGAATTTTCTGGTAATTAGCAATTGAAAATCTAACTAGAAATCCCTAATGGAAAAAAATAAATAGAACTAATTGGAATAATTAATAGCTCGTTCGACTGAAAAAAGAAGAGGAAATAACTGAAGATAATCGTATATTCCAAGGCCTAATACAAAAGTGAACAAAACCCTAATTTTGATGATAAAAGCTCTATAGTTGCAGCAACATTTTTGCATTCTCTCAATTCCCTTTTTTCATTCAAAACCTAATAGTCCTCTCCATTAGTTAAATTTCAGAGAGAAGTGTAATTCGTTAATTATTGAATCAAAGAAAAGAAGTTTGAGTTCCATTATGGAAGTACTCGTCAAATTCGACGACGAGTTATTTTGAGTAATCGTTAATTAGTTATTTTCCGTTGAGTAAGTTGAGTCATTAATGCATTATTTTCCATTTCGAGAAATCGGAAATTGTTTATGTAGTTAAATTTTGTCTTAATAAGTTAAGTTTTCGATAAAAATAGTGACCGTTAATAGAAGTTGAATTTTGGCTTGACGTAATTAATCGAAAGAACCAACAGTGTTTATATTCATTTGGTTTAATAAATAGCTAAGGGACAAATGGAACGGCAGTGTCAAAATTGTTAGATATCCCGCTACACCTGTTGATTCGTGTCTATAGCAACTTTACTCAAAACAAAATAGAAATTACCTGACCAAGGTCACGAGTTCGAATTCTCTGCCAACACTTCCTCGGTCGAGCAGTCGCACCGGACTTGTCTAGTGCGATTTACCTCTCATGTGTGGTTTGTGGATTACTGCACATGGAACGGAGTTTACCTAGTGCACACTCACAGTGGGCTTCCGCCCCTTCAGGATGGTCGGGGCTCCGCGGGCAGGTAGCAGCTGCGGGTTCTTATGTCAACAAAAAAAAATGACTCGAACCTTTTGGGTAACTTTATATTGTTCAAAATAAAAAATATATATTAAATTAATAAGTCTAGTAATCCAGCCAACGTTTTTTTCCAGATCAATTTAAAAATCAAATCATTTAAGAAAAAGTGAAAAAAATGATGATAAATTCATATAAGTTTTGCACTGTCCTTATCAAGTGTGTATTTAAAATAAGAATTTCATGTGTAGGATAATCACTAATTTATCATTATGTAATATACTAACCAAATTTAAACATTAAAAAAAAAGTTTGATTTAAAACTTATGTTTAGTAGTTAAACGTGAGTGTTAGGTACTGTGTAATTATGATACTAGTAAATTAATCAATTGCACTTTTTTGACAATTGACTCCACATTAATGCTATGTTACATCGTTCTTAGCACCACTGTAGGTGGCAAATTGGTATAAGACCTTATTGATTCATTGTCAAATGAATCAAAATGCATTTGAATGTCACCTACCATTGGTATTATATAGTATTATTCTTGATTCTATTATAATTTTAATTAAATATGGTCTAATTTTATTCTAAACTAACAACATAATCAAATTTTAAGTCATTTATTCAATGGGGTTTTTCATTCTTTTATATATTTTGTGATTTTAGTCTTAGTTCATATTGCCAAGTAAATTTTGTACCTATGTTTTTTGTTGGGTCCAAAATATACACACGTGTTAAATTAACCATTTTCTAGTGTTAGACCTTGAAACTAATTGAAAATGATGAGTGACAAAGATCCATGCGATTATTTTCAAAATTGCTCTAATAATAAATCTCAAAAATATAACCCTAATAATAAATCTATTTTATTTATTCAATTACTATTACATTTTTAATGTATTTGGAATATTTAAATTACACAGCTTAAACTTTTAGACACGACTGTGCAACATTAAAAATGAAAATTAAATAAATAAATACATACTTAATACTTCATTAAGAGCTTCAGACCTTTCCGATAAAATGATTTATTTCTTGAAAATGAGTTAACACTAAATGAAGTAATACTAATACATTCCTACAAATTTATCCAAGTCAATTGATATAAAGATAAAAATATCCCATATGTGCATAACTCAATAAGTTTGTAAAATGAGTAATGTTATTCATTACTGGTCGAGATCATCAATGATTTAGGTAACAGCGAGTCACATGATTTACTATCCTATGGAATTTAATGCATTTTAATGTATTAGACAATGAATTAAGGGGATCACTATCATTTGAAGCAGCGGTAATGATCTCTACTAATAATTAATAGCATTATTCTTCTAAATATCTCCAGCAAACTTTTAAATATTCTTTATCTTAAAGAGTCAACTTTTGAAATTAAGTATCAATAAACTTTTTAACTTAATTTTTTAATATAGAGTATGTATATGACTCTCAACATTTTGGGAGCAAAACTTACTCCATATTTGTATTTTATAATTATAGCATTTAATAAATTACAAATTTCAACGCTCCACTTTTTAAAGTATTCAAATTATATGTCATTATTTCAGCTATTTACATCTAACAAAATTTATTATAATTAAAACGTTATAGAAAAACAATAAATGATTTTTGAAAAAAGTGAAATAAATAGTTAATAATAAAGATTTAATTGGAGTGTATAAGAACTTACTCGTAAAATATAAAGATGATATCCATTAAATAGTGTTTCCAAGTTACTTAATAATTCCTACAAATATAAAATTTTCAAGTTCCCAAAAACTAGATAATTTTCAAGTTTCTAACTAGACAATTCTTACTCGATAAATTTATAAAAAGATCATACATACTTTTTTTAAAAGTTTCATACGAAAAAGTCTCAAGGTCATAAATACGTAGCTACTTAACAATTCATACAGATAAAAAATTAAGATAGCATACTTTTTAAAAAAGTTTCATGCAAAAAAAGTCTCAAGGTCATAAATACGTAGCTACTTAACAATTCCTACAGATAAAAAAATTAAGATAGAACTATTATAAAAATCTTATCTAACACTTTATCGGACTCCAAGAGATAAATGGGTTCCAGAAAATTGTCCTATCAGTATTTTTAGATTTGTGGAAATTTCACCACATACACTAAAATTATTAAAAAAAAAAATTCATTTTTAATACTACAATGTTTTTTTAATCAAAAATACTGCAATATATGTAGTATAATTGAAAATCTGAAAATATCCTCACTGCCATAATTAATATATAAGAAAGCTAAAATCAATCCACCAAACAAGCCTCATCGCATTCCCCAATTCTTACCCAATACCCCCAAAATCCATTTTCTTCATTATAGACCCAAATCAAAAATTTCAAACCTGAAATCCAAATAAAATCTCCAATCCATTCCATAGACCAATATTATTCATATATCAATAAGCATTTCCTCCAAATTTTCTGTCAAAAAAATCATCTTTGCAATCTCTAATTATCTTATATAAAACCTAATAGGGATTGGTGATAAAATACATTCATCATCAGAATCAAACAGAATGGTCATATTACATCCTCCAGAAGAGGCGTATACATGGTACGAAGTGATATCAATGCTCAATTCGAAAATGACATCTCAGTTTGATACATTTCAATCTTATAGTACTAAACATCTCGTTATATTTGATTATGCAAAAAATGATTTTGGGATCTTTGTGATTGAAACAACTTGGTATTGACCAAATGAGTACGTTCATTCAGTGGGAGATAATTATGACATTACGACTGCCAAAATCCACCTTGCATCTCAACTGTTCAAGTAAAAGCAATAGGGTGGTTATTAGACGGACCCGTATGATGCCTCGAATAGATTAGATATTCTAGGAAGAAGGAGACCCAAAGAACCGCAGATGGATCACAAGCAAATTTGTTATCTTTGTTTTGCTCGAACGTTTTTTGAAAGAACAAATCTAAGTGTACAACAACGATCGACAACCATGTGTTGTCAAAATCATAGCATGTGATGTAAAAAACAGTTTTTTTAAAATGGATGGATATGATGATACCAAGTAGGATATTGTCAATCAATATTGTACATGTAGCATGATTCTTTTTGAAATTAGGGTTCTATGGCATGGATGCATGTCGTTGTTCGTTTCCGTTGCATTATTTTGTGGTAGTGATGTATGCCTAGACATGGTTAATGCTTGCTTTTGTTAGGTTTGTAGGTTACGTGATGAATATTTTAACCTGTTTTATGTTTAGACGTGTGTTTTATTTATAAACTTTACATTTAGCTGTACGTGGGACCAAATTGAAGGAATGCACCTAATTAATTTCTGCATGTGCCAATTGACTATAGCACAAGTCAATTATCTGTCTTTCTAATATTTTGCTTCAAATCTTAGCAACAAATCATATAATGGACTGTTAGTGTTGTACTTTTTGAGATTCAGTTTTGCCACTGTTTGATGCTGCAGTTGTAAGACGAATGTTTCATCCACCGCACAGCAAATCAGTTTCAAATACAATTCTGAAAGTCAAAATAGAGACTTGTAACTCAGTTTCCCGTTTGTCCATTACCACTTTAGCCAGAATCGTTTTGTTGAGGTTATAAACTAAAATTCTATTTCCCAAAGTTCAAAATCTCATAGCCCAGCCCAAAATTTAGTTATCATAAAAAAATGTGAACCCAGAAAAAGTAATTTTCCAAAAATATCACCAAAATTATCTACCATTATTTGCAGTGGCAAGTATATATTCACCATTTTAATTTTTTGCGTGATACCACAGCAATCCAAGCTACCCGTCAATGCCACATCGAATGCTAGATAATTTTGGTAAAAGTATTTGGTCAAGAAAATATTTTCGATCCAAAAATTCAATCATAAATCCAAACACGAAAGGGATCGGGAAATAGAAGTCATAGATGTGCAAGAACATGCAGTAATACTTTTTTACATACATGGATGATAACAGGCTGCACATAAGTCCATATACGCAACATGAATTGAACACTGTCAACATTTGAAACCTCAATGAGCAATGAACCAAATGATACAAATTAGGATAAGAATTCCTCCTCCAACCATCAGCTTCATGCGAAGATTTTGCAACCACATTTTCCGACGTAGTTGCCTTCCTTGCCTTTGAAAACTGTCAGCCTGAACAAATTGACATACAAATCAACTCTCTTCTTTTCCGAGCATATAAAGCGGAGAGGAAGATAATACTCACCTGGAACTGAAGGTTTTCGGTTTTATCCACCAGCAATTCTATCTTTTCACCACGGTCCAAAACCTGCAGAACAGAATTGTCTAAAAATTAGTCCTCCACCAATTATAACAAGGTTTAATTGGCTACAAGAGCTTGGAAGAAGACAAATTCAGAGGAATCAATGCCTTCACCTTGTTTCATCATTCATCTAGCCAAAATCAACTTTTCCCTTGCCAAGTATAATACCAATATGTAACTCACATCAATTAAACAGTTTCTCTCTCACCTTAACTTCAATACCATCATAAAATCAAGATACAGAGAAGCTATGATGCTCAGACTTGGGTACGGGTATCGGGTATGTATCTAAGTGTCGGATCCATTATTTTTTAAAATATAGGATATGGGGACATGGCTAAAAAGAGTCCAAATTTTGGACAAGGGTACGTGGGTACGTCTTTCAAACTTAAATTTTTTTTTTATTTGCCTAAGATGTCATTTTAAATAGACCAAAATCAATCCTTCACAAAAAAAGAAATGAGTATTGAATAAGG
>CAIGRK010020564.1:0-14361 GCA_903798315.1 Fraxinus greggii | reverse complement strand
TTTTTTTTTTTTTGGTCTCTTTTCTTCTCGTCTTTAGACCTCAGAAGTTCTGCAACCTGCAAAATAGTTCTTTTCATATATATTTTACAGCTGTTAGTGGATTTGGGCTCAAGGTGATTTAGCGTACATGGATGGTACCCTTGGCTTTGCTACTACTTTGTGCCATAAGGTCTGAGCAAAGTTGTTGATTACACTGTCGTCGCTGCCCCAGATCTTCATCCACCTGGTGTACCAAGCTCTTCATTTTCCAAGGGAAGCAAGAGAAAATGGAGGTTTATTGATGAATCTTCTCTGGTTNTGGGCTCAAGGTGATTTAGCGTACATGGATGGTACCCTTGGCTTTGCTACTACTTTGTGCCATAAGGTCTGAGCAAAGTTGTTGATTACACTGTCGTCGCTGCCCCAGATCTTCATCCACCTGGTGTACCAAGCTCTTCATTTTCCAAGGGAAGCAAGAGAAAATGGAGGTTTATTGATGAATCTTCTCTGGTTCTTTGCTCAGGCCGTTCATCAAGTTCTAGCATTACCATTTGCTCTGGGAAAGAAATGGAAGAGGAGCCTTCAATTGATCTTGATCTAAGTATCAACCTCAACCGAGGAGGTAACAGAATATCCAATCCAAAGAGGGCATCTGCTGGGACTTTAAATGCATTTGAAGTTAGGAGGCCTAAAGTAGACCTCGAATTAAGTCTGTCTACTGGACCTACTGCATCTGATTTCACCATTTTCCAAGGGTTCAGTCCTTATCAGAACAATTCTGAATCACCAGCCTTAGTCACTTCAGCTCAGGTTGTTGATGAAGGGTCGACATCATCTCGGTCGAAAACTGGGTTTCATGTTTCTGCACTGCCGAATATTGCTAATTCTGTTCCTGTTGACAATATCCATTGTTTTGGAAATCCTATCCCAGTAACCCCAAAACTTCCATTCAGAGCAGCAGTGACAACGTCCTCGGTTGCTGGTGCTTTTGGATTGGTTAATCAGCAAAAGAAACGGAGAGCCAGTGCGAAAGTCTGCATGGTCGAAAGATGCATAAAGGGAGCAAGAGGTGCTTCTGGTCTCTGTATTGCCCATGGAGGTGGGAGAAGGTGTCAGAGAGCTGGCTGTCAGAAGGGAGCCGAAGGAAAAACTTTCTGCAAGGCACATGGAGGTGGTCGCCGGTGCCAGTATCTTGGATGCACTAAGAGTGCAGAAGGGCGTACTGATTACTGTATAGGGCATGGAGGTGGTAGGCGTTGCACTCACGAGGGTTGCCCTCATTCAGCAAGAGGTAAGTTGGGATTTTGTATTCGTCATGGGGGCGGCAGTAGGTGCAAGATTGAAAATTGCACTAAGAGTGCCGAGGGTATTTCTGGTCTCTGCATATCCCACGGAGGCGGCCATCTGTGCCAATATCCTTGGTGCTTGAAGGGTGCTCAAGGGAGTACCATGTTCTGTAAAGCTCATGGTGGTTGCAGAAGGTGCACGTTTTTTGGGTGCACAAAAGTGGCTGAAGGGAGCACTCCATTCTGTAAAGGCCATGGAGGGGGCAAAATATGTCAATTTGTAGGGTGCACTAAGAGAGAGCACTGGGGAACTTTATTTTGTGTTAGTCATGGTGGTGTCAAGAGTTGCGCCGAACTCGAGTGTACCAAGAGTGCAAGAGGGTGCACCAACTATTGCGTTCGTGATGGTGGTGGAAAAGGTGCAATCTTGAAGGATGTACCAAGAGTGCACAAGGCAGAACTGATTTTTGGCAGTGAAGGTGCCAGTCCATGTGACAAGTTTGACAAGTTCACAACCGGGAAATTGAGTTTGTGCACTATACACGGTGCTCAAATAGAGGATAAACCGATCCACGAGAATGCTTTAGTGGTTTCTACCACACACAACCCACATTCTTGTGCACTTGCACAGACGGAAGGGATCTTTGCATCTGGGCACAATCTTTTTGATTGCATTTCAAATATGGAACGTGGGACTCCAATTGGTTATGGACACAAATTGATTTCTATGCCAATTCCGCAGCAGGTTGGAAATGTTTGTTCAAATAATTTCTCTCTTCCAGAAGACATGCATGGAGGACTCTTAATGGAAATGCTCAGTGGAAGCACATTTTTTAGGACGAGCAACAAGAATCAAGAAGTCGGTGTCCAATTGGACACAGGAAAATCTTATGTCCTGCCTCATAGTTTGGTGTAAGCAAAACTCCTGTTATTCCACTGTGTCGTTTCATCGTAGTTGGTTTGTGTTGGGTTTTCTACATTCTGTTCGTATCAGAATCTGGTCATAGTGTCATAGGAATAGATGTGCTCATCAGTTGAAATCCGGGGTCTAAGTTATGAAGTTGGGTATGTATTGAGTTGGTTTTGGACTGTTTGAGTCCCTTGTAAATATTGGTCTTCTCTTTTAATTAAGTCATCTGTCTTCTGTCAATATTTTTATTATCGTATTTTAGTTTTAATTAAGTTGTCTCATAAATATTTACTCTCGGACTTATCGTATTTTGTGGGTATTTGTTTGGCCACTTTTCCTTTAAAATAAGAATAAAAATTATCGGTAGTCGCCACGTATGGGAAGGAACTGTCTTCAAATGAGATCTGAAATATCTTCTTGTTTTCCCAGCTCTGTAGAAGGGATAAAAGGATTGCAACTTATCAAAGCCCGGGCCAGTATTGTGCCCCAATAAAGCCCAGATATTGGCATGCTGGGCAATAAAATTACAGGGCCCAACAAGGCCCATGAGGAACAGTCTTGTTATTATTTTGGGAGCTTCTTCTTATTTATATTTATTTAAGATAAACAAAAATAAATTAAAGTTATGTTTCTAAACCCTAATATTAGTTTGACGCACTTACATCCGATTAGAAGCAAAATGTCACGAGCTTAGTTTCGTTACTCCCGAACTAACTGAAATCTTGCGGCCTTAACGTTCCACAAATCTCGTTCCCATGAAATAACGTTAAGTCAGTCTTTTAACACCCACGAGAACTCAACCTATAAGGCTAAATTATATTAACTGTGAATAGAGAAGGTAAGATAGGAAATTATATTGAAAGGAACACATAAATTTGGAAAAACCTCTTTGTATAAATGGAAGGGAAAACTATTTCCAATTTCTCAAGTATTTTCTATCTGTAAGCTATCACTCCATAGTCCATCACTCCATATGATATACAAATGGACCAACACCTCTATTTATAGGTAAAGTCTTGGAAAGCAAGTTGAAATCAATGGCCAAGATTTAATTGATTCAATGGTTACAAGTTGCAAACCTCCTTTATACAAGTTGCATCCTCTGTTGTTTAAGTGATGGTCAAATTAATATTTGTTACCTTGCAAGTTGCATGTACCCCCACAACTCTTGTGCAAGTTGCATGTCACTTTCCAACACTATGTTAGTTGGCATGTCCCATTGTAAAAGTGGTATTCAAGTTGAACTTTGCTTCCTTCTTTGACCAAGCGGTAATGACTTCCTCATACAAATTGCACAAATTGGTACCCACTTGCGTCAAAAACAACCGGTTGCAGTCCACGGTATTTATCTACCTCAAAAAAGTGAGCTCAATTCCAAACTAATGACTCAACTGGAATTTAGGCTGTCCCATAAGATATCTTTCACTTCATATAAAGATCAAACGTAGCTTGAATTTAACATTACAGGCGTGTTAGGTACATTGTGATAGACATGATTTAAGGAAAATAAAGGTGTTAAATGTTCGTCAATTGTCCAGTACAGCATATCAAAGGCAAACAAAAACTGAATACAAAGTTCTGTTCACTTTCTCTTGAATGAGGGAAAGAATTCTTCTAACAGCTATTAACCAATCAAAAACCCAATGCTGATATTGTTATCACAGAAGAGAATAGAAGTGGAGAGTGCATTTTGTCAAATGGGTTATGAAGCCAACAAGTAAAATCTTTTAACAGAGGTACATTTGCGGGAATGAATTACATAAAATATAAAATAAAACAAAAATGGCACATGCCTTGTCGATAACTGAAAAACCCAAGGGTTGAAAATCAATTCTGATGTGATAGCATAGGTCTCCAACCTCCTTTGCCCATCTATACTTTTCTGACCTTTTTATTGCTATGAGCCGACTGGGACAGCCAGATAGGCTATTTGTCACAAACTTTTCTGACCTGAATGTTATGAGTCGACTGGGACCGCCAGATAGGCTGTCTACCACTTTGAACAAGCGCAACATGCTCGCCTTCTTTCACCATCCCGTTCTTCTATAGAACAGCACACATTTGTGAGAAAAAATACGGTATATTCAAATCCTAATACACGAGCACTGAACACAAATCCAGAAACATAAAGATAATAACACATGAATCATGCAATCATTTAAAGTTGATGTGAGTGTAATATGTTAGGATCACATTAGCAAGAACAGAACATATGGTGTTGCTCCAGCTGTTTAGTGCATTCAAGAAAGTGATTTATAACTCGAGGCTAAATGATTCAACAATTTACGTGGTACCCAGAATATTCATTAACGTACTTTCAGTACTAGGAAAGTAGGTCGAAATCCTCAGTCATGTAGCTAGCCGAGTATCTACTCTCATTTTTTGTTTCTTATTGCATGATAGGTCTAAATTACTACCTATATAATACTATATGATAACCGAAATTGAGTAAAAGTGGAACCTAACCTGCAACAAAGCTAATGCTTTTGCAAAGGTCTCCTCGGCATTATCTGAGAACTCTAAGTATATGGGGCAAACTCCCTGGTACAAAGCCAGTCTCTGCTGTATTCTCTTCCTGTAACCCAATTAAGTAAAAAATCAGTTGTACGAGAACTTTATTTAATACAAATTTCAAAAATTACAAAATAACCATTTCCTTAAAATAATCGAGTTATATGAAGTTTTCAAAAGTATCTAATGGATGAATATCAGATTATATATATCATAAAGTCAGCCACCAATAGTGCTTTAATAATGGAAGACCACAGTCTCGTGTTGAACATATAGAGTAGTTCAAAAGGCTCACTCATTTGTGAAAGCAAATATTGTGCCGGTAGGCCGATAGTGGCTCAGTAGAATGGCCATGAAACCAGTTCGGGTAAAGACAACGGTTGAAGTTCCAAGTGTGTTAGACATCAACGTTGCATGGTATGCAAACATGTCACTCATATGATTCTGCACAAAATGAAAATCGTAAGTAAAATTTCAGTCTATGAGGAGCACATTCATCTCTGTGTTTACTTGCATAACAGGCTCTGAAACTACAAATATAAGACCTCTCTGACCTTAAAGGCTTGGCCAAGGTTTGGCGGAGTCTGTGTACCAACCATAGTCGCTTCGGTCCGCAAAGACACAGTGTGCATGACCTTGACAGCTTTCAGTGGATATCTTCCAAGGAAATGAAATCAATTCAATCATATTTAGATAGCACAATATCATAGACAAAGCAAAAGAAATATGTGAAAAGAGGCTGGGCTTTTAAAATCACTTTTCTAGAAAGTAATTTATACTAATTTTTTTTAGTAAAAAAGGTAACTCAGCATAACAAACCAAAGATTTTCAAAGATCATATCCAATATAACAATAGATGGGATCAAATCCGATCTGAAAGGACTTTCCCAGTGAATGTGTTGTTTGTTTTAATATCCAAAAATTTTAATGCTGCTAAACAGTTGAATGAATTGACCTATATAATAGAAAAAAATAAAAAAAATGAATTAAAAGATAAACTCAGCAGGAAGAATCCCCATCCCTAAAAACCTGTTCGAAATTATGTATTTTCTGCTCCCAAACTTCAGTGTAAGTGCTACAAACAAAATCAAAGGTAAAGTTGCTTACTTCCCATTAGCAGTTTCTCCAGAAAGCATAACTGCATCAGCACCCTCTCTAACTGCAATTGCAATATCTGATACCTCTGCTCTGGTAGGTGTAGGATGAACTATCATGCTCTCAAGCATATTTGTTGCCACTATGACAGCTTTCCCCATACTACGACATAGCCTGATTATCTCTTCCTAAAATTCATGCTAGATTGTTATCTTAAGAAGTAAAATGCAGTATTATGTGGCCTCCTCGTGGAAACATTCAACCACCCAAGTTTCCTCCAGTATACATATGGGGGCCAAAAGATGAATGTTTCCACAATAATCACACACAGAAATTACCTGCAATATAGGAACCTCTTCGATGGGCAACTCTGCTCCAAGATCCCCTCTTGCAACCATAGCCTGAGACGAGAAAAACAATATAGCTTTATCTTGCAATGGTAAGTTAATGGCCTCCAAATTAAAGGATGAAAGGAAATGATGCCTCGAGAAACACATTCAGATAGGAAGCTCTTTTGGCACCGATAAATTTTCTTGATCCAACAAAATATAAACCCAACATGCTACTGTTTCCATAGTTTCCATTCCACGTGGCCAAATAGGAGACAAGGGGTGCCCTCATACATGCTTTTGTTCTCTTTTTACAAGATTATTCCATCATTTGGCAGATATAAAACCAATTCATACTACAGTTACTAAATCCTAAATTACCATATAATTAACCACAGGAAACGACCCATTCAACATGAAGGCAGGAGCCTTATCTAGTAACAGTTTTCTTTCAACTCAAATATCCAAATAAATACTCCTATAATTACCCCATCTGACGCAGTTATGATTGAATGCAAGTTCGGTATGGAATCTGCACTTTCAATTTTTACGATGACATGAATATCCGCACCAGCATCTGCATGAAAAAGGATACACAACTCTGTAAGTTAAATTTTTCCATACTTAATATCACAGCATACAAATGGACAGGTTGTAATACTTTGCAGATAATCCTTCAATTCGTGTACCACAGCCGCATCTTTGACAAAGGAAACAGCATAGAAGTCAACTTTGTTGTCAACGCCAAATTTGATGTCATCCCAGTCTTTCTCTGTTGCATAGATGGACAAAAGGTCATATTCAATTGCAAAATAAACATCACAATACCCAGAAGTCAAAGGAAAAGCTATGCATATGCAATATGGTGATTTAGGGTATTATAAAATGTTGCTGAGTCTGACCAGTAATGGATGCAAGTGTAGCACTCTTTCCTCGAACATTTAGATGCCGGCGGGATTTAAGCTCTCCTCCATCAATGACCTCACATTTCACAGAATCTTCAGTCTTCGATTTTACCATTAATGACATCATACCGCCTTTATTGCCAAATAGTCAGTAATGGATTAAAAAGAAGAACAGCAAATGTCAAAATCCCCTAAATAAATTTTTCAACAAGTCTTTCAAGCTTTGATATTCACGAGTTCAAGTCTACATATAACACGTGTGCATAATCAGGAAATACCTAACACCACCTCCCAAACTGTGCCACACTCACACATTCACACACACGCAGAGAGAGAGAGAGAGAGAGAGAGAGAGAGAGAGAGAGAGACCTGGTATACTGAGATGTGTTAGTTGCAGGAATTCTTTGCCCGAAGATCATTAATCTCTCATTTTCCCAGTCAAAAACAGGTTCGTAAGCTGGCAAAGGAGATTCCCCAAAATGCTGCAAGTAACTTACAATAATGTAAAAATATTTAAGCAGTATCACAGACACCACATGCATGAACTACGAAAAGTATTTCTCAGTGAAGACGTTGGAATTCTCCAAAATGCTGCAAGTAANAGAGAGAGAGAGAGAGAGAGAGAGAGAGAGAGAGAGAGAGAGAGAGAGAGAGAGAGAAGGCACGCATCATGAGATGGAAAGGTTAAACTAACATTTGCATGAGCATTTACATATAAAAGAACGCACGAACAATTTCTTCGTTAGTGCTTTGACGAAAAAGTGGTATAACCTTACCTACAAACACATTGGTCATGTAAATAAAAAGGAAGTTAGCAAAAACAAGCACACACACATCTTGAATTGATTTTATCATTTATTGATCTCTAATTTGTATTGATAATAATACAGAGAAAAGGAAATCCATAGCATACCATCCACAAGAAGCATGTCCCCCACTTCTACATCATTTACAAAATCATCATAGTTGACGCTCACACAATCTGCTGTACCAACCACTCTCTGAATTGTGAAAGTAAATTCCTGGCCACTTGTCAACATAATCGGTTGTGGTAAATCACCACTTCTAACCTCTGGACCCTGCCAGTAGAAATCATGCAATATAGAAAAATGGAAACATATTAGCAAATATTATTTAATTCCTGTGCTTCCTGTCCTTGAAAGTGCATGAATTCAGCATTTCCTATATTATGACATATTATCTATTCTTATATTATTAGTCGTGAGCCTAGAGAGGAAGAAAGTAAGGGGAGCAAAAACCAACGCTTCTAAAAATGTTGACTGTAAACATAATCTTCGAGGCAGAAATAGCTTTAACAGATGCAATATACTCTTTGTATATGACACATCATTCAAGTAATACAAATCCTTTAATCGAAGAAATTTCTTGGCAACGATATATTATAAACATGACGAACTTGACTCATGCAGTTAGAAAGAGAACTATGTTACTTTAAACCCTGAAATGCCAAGCGGTGATCTATGAGCCAAAAGACAACTGACTTGCCTTGGTGTCAAGCATGATGGCAATAACATTGTCTTTTGCTTGGACATTATATTCCTTAACCAAATCAATGACTTTCTGGTGAGATGCATGGTCTCCATGGGACATATTCAGACGAGCAACATTCATCCCAGCCTCTGCCAGCCTCCATATCATTTCCCGGGTATTGGTTGACGGACCAATTGTGCAAACAATCTTAGTCTTGCGTGTTGCTGTAGGCTTAGACCATGTACCCACTGATGTGTCACCAAGTTCCTGCATAGTCTGAAAATACTGAATTTGCTCCTCTGCCTAGTGAAGAGACCAACAGTTAGAATGTTATTAATAAGAGCATGTAATTTTACTTCAATTCTCACACTAAGTGCATGCTTCTTTCATCAAAATTTCAATGGCATGAATGTGCACAAATTCAAATCCAAGTCTATTGGCAAAGTAAAGGTCCAGGTATAATCGGAGGAAAAAAAAAACTCAGCATAGATTGGATTTTAAAAAATTGAAGGGAAATATAAGCTATATTTAGTAACGGAATTAATGCACCAGAAAAAGGTTCAACGATTGAATCCATTTTTCGTTTGTTCCAATTCCAAAGCCCGAGTTCCATCTCAACAAAATCTGAGTCAGTTTTAAATATTTTGTCTAATTCTATTCAATTCAAAGGTTTACAAGCCAATAAGTTTGGGAATGTAAAATGGCATTTGGAGCAACTAGCAATACTCAGTTCTTTGTATATATTATAGAAACGGTAAATCAAGCCCCAACACTGAAAATTTCAAATTAAATATTTCCAAGAGAGCAAAAGGGCAATCCATATTACATTATCAGCTAAAGGTATGCAGTGCACAGAATATTTAATGCCATGTAACTAAAGACCAAATATATTCCATAAACGGGAATTATACCTCGAACATCAACCTTCGTGGTTCATTAAAAAATTAATCTTTACCAGCGATAAATAAGTTTTACAACGAAAAAAAGAAGAAACGGTCTCTGAAAAGGAAAGAAAAATCAGAACCTTGGGAACGTCTTCATGAGTCACCGGAAAGACTTCCGGCTCCACTCGTGTGGATCTCATAGCAATAATCGGTAAGCTAACATGACCAAGTCCACTGTGGCTCTTCTTCTCAGACTGAAACAAAATCTTCGAACCAAAGCCAGCCGTCGGCCTTAGCTTCTCGGCTTGGCTCTGAAGAGATCCAGAGCTAGGATTAGTCGCAAACGCACCGTGAATCATCTGCGTCGCCATTACTACTGGTACAAAAGCTTTGACAGAGAGAAATTAGAGGATCTAGAGAGAATAATTGCAGAGAATGCAGAGTGAGAAGAGAGTATAAATTGGAAGAGATATTGGGGAAATCGCCGATGAATTTGGAGTGCAATGTAGATAATCCGTTCTTGTTTGTATCGAAATGTGAAGGAAAAGAGGCTATCTTTGTTAGTTCAAAACGGTTGGAAACAGGGTTTGGTTTATGGGTTTGGTTTGGCCAGCGGGGTTGGGGGGCAGATGAACGGTGTCGTTTACGTAAGACACGTGGAGAAGTAGTTATTGGGTACGGATGGTTCCGACGAGTTTAGAGTGAAATTTCTTGTCCAAACGGCGTCTCCTTATGCCAAATATCGCCGATGGCATAAGAATATTCGAAATTTCTTGTCCAAACGGCGTCTCCTTCTCCAAGTCTTAACCGTCTAACTTGTTCAACATAGTTTCGACAGTCTTTTTTCACGCTTGGCATATTCTCATACCCACCTGCTTCGACAACTGCGAAGTTGTAACTTTTGTGCAACGGAATTCCTGCAATATCATTAACTTCAAGCCGCCGTTTAACCTGTGTACTCAATTCTCTGTTGCATCGATACAGTCTGGACTTCGAAGGACTTGTTTTGTGATTGTGTTCTGGGTGAACTGTGTTAATTTTCCATATTCAACATATATCTGAACATGCAGCCAACCTAGCTTTACATCCACTCTGAACGGTTGCTTGTGGCTTCAGAGAACTGCTTGTATTACTGCTTCTTTTTCCTTCACGACTACAAACAAATGTCACGTATCTCAGAACTCCATTATCATCCTTTTGTGAATTTCTTTTTCTAACTGGAAAACCTAACTCGTAAGCATATTTTTTATAAAACTTGAATATTTCATTTTCATCCTTAAACTTCATGCCCACCTCAGGCACAATCACACCATCCACTCCTAACATTTTATCACCCAATTTTTTCATCTTGTCCATAACATTCTCCTCATCGGCCTCCACCAACATAATATCCTCCACATCTTCCAAATTTTGTTTCCCTGCCAAAAAGACACAAATTTCAATGTTTATTCTTTCCCTTCACGAGAGCAATTTTACAAGTCTGAGTTCAATTTATAAAACATAGAAAAGTTAAAAGTTTGCTTGAACAAATAAGTTTTGGTGACATACATATACAGACGAAACCCATGTTTGGTTCTGGTGAAATTCTTAAAAAGTGTTAAAAAAAGGAATTCCGTGAATGAAGCAAAAAAAAAAAAAAATTAATTTATTAATTTTTAGAATTTACCCTTTTCGGCCATCTTCAGCGTGGGGGCCTTATCGGTCGAAGAGTGTCGTCATTCGAAAGTCAATCCAAAGTAAGAAATTTCGAATATTCTTATACAAAGTTTCAATGCAGATAATATAGCCGGTTGGAGAGTGCCGCCAAAAGTTGGAGAAAGTGGAAAGGGTTTTTGAATGAATTGGGGAAAAGTGGAAAATTTCAAAATGAAAAGACTGAGTGGAATGGCATAAACTTTTAAATGGGTTTGGGCCAGTTTTATTTTTTAAGTAAATAAAATCCACGTCATTTGATCAGGCCCTATGTCAAAGCCTATGTTCATGTAGCTTAATTCATCTTAAGAGGCATCTGACCAATAAGGTCATCCCATTTTGCTTTTATCAAATTCAATATAGCTTCATTTTGTTTTGGAGTACCCAGAGATGACACTGTGGACAGAGATTTCCTATTGTGAAGAACCTAAAATCCATGTGAGCTGGCTGCAGATTGCCAAATAGATAACCGCCTTTCTCGGGAACCCAATCCATTAACCAATGAGGAATTTGATCGGGATATGTATTAAACTTGTTAATAGCATCTGTGGAATATTCCTCTGTCTTATAACAGTAGATTTCATTGATCTTTTTGAGATCAACCAAATAATATTCTCTGATATGGAATGACAATGCACTGAGTCTATTATTGATGGCCCTCACCAACTTCTTGGATCCCTCATCTAAGGTAAGCATCTCTCGGGAGCACCGTAAAGCTGAGTAAAACTTTAATTATTGAAAAATAATGCTTGCAAAGCCACGTTGTATACTTGTATCAACTAATTATTGACAATCCTATAAAATAAACCACCTAACAAAATTAATCTAACTGGGACTAAATCCTATAGTTAAACAACCAGGATAAAGAGAAGCGTGATGGTTCACCTCCATCACCATTGTGTTTGGTGATTCATGAGGAGAAGAAAGAGTCAAGAATAAACTAACCAGAAAAAAAAAAATCTGCATATCAGCGATGGCATCTGGCCATCTGGGGTAAGAAGATGAGACAGCAGAGCACAACGAGTTCTGAGAGTGGTTGGATACTTGGATAGCAATAGGGAAAGGTAGCCAACATGAGCCGACGAAGATGCAGAAAGCTTCAGATTTGGAGTTTTGACATAGGCAGTTGGGACCTCACTTCATTGTTTGTTTTGTCATTTAATCGGAAATTAATGTGTTCTTCTCATGGGTGTAGCTGTAGCATAAGTTTCAGGGACTTGGGACAGTTGAAAGGAGAAAGATGCTTACTCTCCGTGAAGGTGGGGACGTTTTTATAGACAAGAACTCATAAAGAATTAGAACCTTTGTTCTTCACGTAACTGCTAAATCAAGAACGGGATAGTTATAAAAGGGTAGATAACACAAACTTAACTTCAATCTCTAGGGGGTGACCATGAATACCCATTCGTCGATCTATCATACAGGAGCCATCAGTGACAAGCAAAGTAGGAAACATATCAAAGCCATCAGACAGACCCAAGATCATAATAAGTTTCATTCCAGTCTGAATGTAAGCAAAATAGGAAACATATCAAAGCCATCAGACAGACACACGTTCATAATAAGTTTCATTCCAGTCTGAATGTCAACTCTTTCTTGTCATTTGTAATCACCAGTGATCTTCCCATAGACTCTTAATAAGATGATCCACCAAAATCCCATGTAAAATACAAAATATTAACAACAATTACGAACTCATTTTATCATACTGAAGCTGATAAAATTCAAAATCCGACGTGTGATTCATTTTTCAAATAGGCATCCCAAAAATAAGTGTTGGGCGTTGGATGCTACGGAAACATGCTTGCCAGAGTCAAACAGGTGCCACACGGCCAATAGCAGACTCGCCAAAATCTGGATCCAGACCTTCTTCAAACTTGTTAACATCAAGAGCAACAGATCTAACTTTAAAACTTGCTGGCATCAATCCCTGCCCTGGACTGTAGCAATCCACCGTTTTCTCCCAACTCTACATATGAAAGGGGAAATGTTAAGAATGAGAAAAATAAATGAATACAAATAAGTGACCACATCTTGCACAAATGCTTCCACGGGGATGTTGGATTAAACTGTCACAGTAAATCATAAATAAGGACTAATGAATATATTATTACCCCGTCTATTCAATTTATTAATCACAAGAAAACCAATGTCCTCTTGTAATATCAAGAAAATGACTCCAAGTTTTACATGCAAAATTAATGTGTCATAAACATGCATGATAAATTGTTTATTTCTTAAACCGTCGAATAGAACTGCTCGCTTCTATGGACTATAAGTATATTGATTCTCAGAAATATTCTATCACATGCATTTCTAATACAACCTGCAATGTAGTTACACATCTTTTGCCTTCTCCAAACTCTTAAATTATATCCAATTAATAGATTCTCATTATTTTTTCCTGTAACAATGTATAAGGAATATATTTTCTTTGATTTACTATATTTTAAATTTTGCCAGATGAGACATACACCTAACATTATGTGTCTCGAGCGTTCTAACATAAAAAGTAGCTTAATTCATTGTGAGCAATACACTGTTGTAAGGGGAAAAATGTATGGAACTGTTATTTTCGAAATAATTCACTTGAAACCCAGAGTTAGCACTTCCCTAAACATAAACTACTGCCTCATTTCCATAAAATGATGCATGTTTAACCAAAACCATTCCATTTTTCTGATTCAAATTCCACATCTCTAAGATTGAACCTACATTTCCATCCAAATCTTGATACATGTATTACTTAAATACAATACAAAAACTATATAAATACAGATCAACATGAGTGCAAATCAATTTTCCTGTAGCTGCATGTTGTGTAGGAGGAAATTCCTCACTTTCTCCCCCCTCGCCCTTGAGCAAAAATACTAGCGCCGATGGAACGAAATCCCTTATAAACACCTGATCATAATTCAAAGGCATCTTGTCATTAGGATCATTCACAGCCACAGTCTACTGGGCTATTGCAATACGTAACAACCGCATTCCTCAACAATCTCCATGCCTCCTTCTCAACCTCAGACTCCGATTTATTGGCCTTCATAGCCTCAGCCAAGTTCGAATTCTCCTCATCTTGTCATTAGGATCCTTAGGTCGTTTAGCAGCAAGATTTGGATACAAGAATTGGTGCAATTATAATTAGTGATTTGCACTAAATTATCATTTGTATGTCTTAATCTTGATTATGTAGCGTTTCTTCTTGATAAGTGCATTTTTGTGCACTTATTCGGGGCTATATTACTAAGTTTTTGAGTCGTTTTATTATTGCATTTTACT
>CAIGRK010020515.1:0-11416 GCA_903798315.1 Fraxinus greggii | reverse complement strand
TGTTGAAAACTTTTAAAAAAATGTATAAAATTTCTATAAATCTGTTTTTGATATTTGATAGGTATTATTTTTAATTATTAAATGATTTTTTGATTGATTAAAAATTAAAATAATATTAAAATAAAAAAACGCATTTTTACGCATTTTTACGCCTAAGCCTAGCTAATGCTCGCTTAGCCCATTGCTCGGCATCCACGCATCGCCACGCATTACGCTATTTTGAACACTGATTTTTAGACAACATGGTTCAAGCATACATTGTACAGAAGTTTGGATCCCGAGAAAGTGGAAATCTCTTCTTAGTTCTGGTATTCGTGATGGTACAATTAAATTTTAAATAACCGCTGAAATGGTTGGGAAGGGGAAGCTGGTAGCAGGAGAAAACTAAGGACCATAATAGAAAGCATTTGTATAACAACTTTTGTGAATTTCTTTTTCGTTGGTACGATGTTGAATGATTCTCTTTCAATATAACATTAATTATAGTATTTTATCAATTATAGCATTTCTCTCTGTGAATATAAATATCTAATATATCTTTTGTTGTCTTTAATAAATTGTGGAACAGTCGAACATGCTAAATGGAGTACCACATTAAACAATAGTTTTCAATATTTACCTCCACAAAAAATGAGTTTAAATTGTAAAATCCACGAAGCAAGAAACTTCGTATGGCGGAAAGATTAATCGTCTCTAGACGATTAAAACGCAAAAACTAGTAAAAATAACATACAAAAAGCATATCAAAGGGTGCAGGTGCTTCATGGCCATGCGCCTTGTGATGTCTTCAAATGGTCTAGTCGAGCCTCAAACATGCAAACCAAGCCACTTGCTGCACTAATAATAAAAAATAAGTAACTTGAAAATAAATTGAAATTTATTTTACACACAATCTAAAATGCTCTAACAATGTCGTGGAAAGCAGGAAAAGGTCACTACGTGGAATAGTATGGCATGTATGGCTAATATTTATAAACTATTATATCATTTTTTATTCATATATTTCGTGGGATTTACAAGTACTATCTAGTTATCCATCGCTCAATTTTATCTATAAATAAAATAAATTGTTTATAAACACTTTTCAAACATGTTTAGGCCCTGTTAGAACCCCCCCCCCATAGGGAAAATGAGTTTTGTAATATTGATTTTCTTTTTTTCTCTTTTTTTTGTGGCGAATCAATGAGTTTTGTAATATTGATCTTTTCAAAAGTTTTGTGCGAAAACACTTATGTGTCAGCATGAAAAGGGGAGGAAATGGATAAATAAGTAAGACAAACACATCAATTTATATTTTTATCTTTAATAACATACACCAAACACGAAGATGGGGATTTGTATGTCCCTCATTTCATTACCTGACACCATTTCATTTATTGCATACGTAGCTGCATCACTGGACCCTTAGTTCTGATGGACTCCCGTTTGTGCAGATGCAGAATGGAGATTGAGCAAAAGACTTAGTGGACGGAAGCGAACTCGGAAAGAAGGTTCTTCAAATGCACATGACGATTGATAATGGAAATCCGAACATAATTTTTGAACACACGTTTTACTGAGTATGCTCAAGCTTTGATATTTTGTTAGTTTTCTACAACAAAATGGAGGTTATGGGTACTTCTCGTGGTTTGACAAACCTGTATGCAGTAGATCTGTGGAGATTATACCTGGGCTATTGAGATCCAGGAATGCACTCGAACAACAGCTGTTGGAACTGCAGAGGTAGAACAGTGATTTTAGATTTAGGGCTCAGGTTTTTGTGTGGGTTTGTAGTGATATGGGGTTTTGGCCGAAAAAATAAAGATTTGATCGCCTTATAGATGTGTGTACTGAATTGATGTTAGTAAATGTTGTGCTTTTGTGTTCAAGCTCTGTAAATTAGATGTTTAATGTGTTGTTCCAATTTCATCCTCTTTTTCATCTCTTCTTGGCTGGTTGTTCATTAGTAACGACTGTGTGACACATCTTGTTATCTGAATTGGTTGTGAAAAACTCCCTACATAAGGCTTCTAATACAACCCTAGCAACACAATAATCCCACAAATTTTTGTAGTGATCAACCACGGCACCACGTAATATCTTCATTACCAAGTCTTTTGTTTGGTAATGCTAGTAACTAGTCGCGTATCCCAAATTGTCACTTTTAACTTTATCAAAAAATGCGCTCACAAATATATTAGGATCAGCCCTCCATGAAGACAAGTACCAATGGGGTAAGTACTTTGGAGTTAGCCGCCAGTTCCAGTAAACCAATGCACAACTGTGGTCACCATTGTAAGTCTTCACCACAAAGTTGTTTTCATCTTTCACTTTGCTTGCATACAACAGCCATCTACATGATTTCTCCTTGCATAATGTTCTATACCCTTCATCCTTGGCATACTTGATCTCCCGGTTTGACGTTACAGAATGCTTAGTTAATGCTCGTTTTAAAACTACTTTCGTCTCAAATACTATACATGTAGCACACAAAATAAAAAAGTGAGAGACGTAAAACACAAACCATATTTCTTCAAGGGGGTTTTACAAAATAACCATTTTATATGGGGTGGGGCGTATATCAAAATGTATTGAATACATAAGGGAAATTATCGAAAACGTATTAGCATATAAAGGGGGAGTTTGATAACCTTTTTGAAAATTTGGTTGCTCCATATTAGTCAACGGATTGAATTTATCTGTTCGTCCCCTTTGTCTGGATGTTGTTCCTTCATCTTCTTACTATCCAAACTATGTAACTCATCTGACTCCCCAGAATCAATGTTTGAGTCTCTAACTTCTTGCCCATTGCACACTCCAAAACCAAAATCAGAACCAAAATTAGCTTGCTCCTCAACCTCGTCACTAGCTTTATGTTTATCCTCAACCTCGTAATCACTTTCCACAAAGCTTTCAGTGTCATTTTACATTCTATCGTCCGAGAGTTCCTCACCATCTCCAGGTTCTCTTCATGCTGATCTAGTTGAGAAGTATCAACTCCAGCTTCGTACGTGGGTGTTTCCTTAAATTACGACCACGTGTCCTCTACATTTTTAGGCACAAGTCACCAGTGTTCACCTCACCCAAACCACCTTCATCCACATCAAACACTGGGATGTAGTAACCTTATGCGGTGCTTTCGCCCATTTCATTACGGACACTATTCTCTTGGACCTCAAGCACTGGTTCTTGGTATGGTTCTTAAGCTAAAGCTACTATCTGGCTAGACATAACTACATAAATCTCAAGCAACCTATGTCATTTAAGGTCCTTCAACATCTCCCTCACATCAGATTCACTACGCAACCTCCTCAAAGCAATACCAAAATTACCTTTCTGCATCCTAAAGTAAAATTTTAAAAGCCCAGGGTCATCACAAACGTACTCAAGAGCATAGAACCATTCCCTATTGAAGTATTCAGCGATTACAAAGTCCACAAACATCACCGTACCATGTTCATACTTGACATTATTCGGCTTATCGAAGAAGACACCACCAGTGTATATAATCATCGTGAAGTAGTCTATGTATCCTACTAGATGATAATGTGAACAAGGGTTAGTAAGGGAATCAGTTCAAGACCCATAGCAAACAACACGTACTCACTTTTTATAACGAAATTCCAACAAAACATGTAAATAATCTAAACCAAAACCCTTTATTTATTAAACCGCAAAAACATAGCAACTTACCATATACATAAGCATCTTTAAACCTTCAGAGTCTTGGAGCCTCCAATCTCGATAATCAAAATCAAACAATAAACATACCAAAAAATAACTAATTTCAATACCGTATTCACGATTTCACAAATTTCACGCACTCATTTTTTTAAAAATAAAAACACGCTTCCACAACTTACTGTCGCATCTTCGCTGAAGAATGTCAGTTGTTGAAACTTCATAACACCTCAAAGAAACCTCTACGATTGTGGGTGAAGAAGGATCTGATCGTACGTGGGTTAGCAGTCGGAATCCTTTCAACCTTCGTCTCTCTTCGTCTTGCACAAAACCCCCTCTTCATATTGTGTGGCTGTTATTAAAGATGAAAATATAATTAATGCATTTGCCCTAACTTATTTATCCATTTTTCCCTTTTTCCTTGGGATTTAACGGTACATCAGACGGCAAGGGTATTTCCTCACAAAACGTTTAAAATAGGCGGTTTTCTGTGATTTACAATAGGTAGGGTATATCGCAAATTGAAACGTTTACAGGGGAGTATTCTGCTGCAAATTGAAACGTTTACAGGGGAGTATTCTGCTATAAATCCATTATTTCATGGGTGAATGTATGATTAATAATGAGTTTTGAAAAGAAGTAATTAGCACATAACGTTATTATCGTTCACTAGTATTGTGGAAAATGTTATTACCTTTCATTTTTTGGTATTTTAACCCTATTTTCCACCTTTTATCGAGCAAAAGGTCATTTTCATTTATTTTCTCAATTAGAAGCTGTGAAATAAAGAATATACCCTTCTATTTAAATAAAACAAAAAGAAAGAGAGAAGTAATAGCAACTATAGTTCCAAATTTTTTTAAAAAAAAAGTGTAAACGAGTCCCAAATAAACTATTAAATGGGTAATTAGCATATTATGTTCCTACATTTTACTATTATCGTGAAAAAGTCACTAACTTTCCTTTTTAGCAATTTCACCCTTAATTATACTTTTGATTGGGCAAACAATCATTTCTATCAATTTTCATCCAATTTCTCAATAAAAGCCGTGAAATGACTTATATGCCATCATATTTAAATAAAAATAGTAAAATAAAGAAAAATAATTTTTTAAATTTCTAATTTTTAATAATTTATTTAAGAATCGTTTGTACTTTTAAATTATTTTAATTTCTAATTTTTTTTCATAATTTATTTGGGGCTCATTTATATATTTTTTTAAAAATATTAATTTCTAATTTTTTAATAATTCATTTGGGACTCATTTGCATTTTTTTAAAAAAATTGGACTATGATTGCTGTTAGTTCTTTATTTTTAATTTTTTATATAAATAGGAAGATATATTTGTCATTTTATAGTTTTTTATTGAAAAATTGGATGAAAATTGATAGAAATGATGATTTGCGCAATCAAATGTGTAATTAAAGGTAAAAATGCAAACAAGAAAATAAAAAAAATTGAAAGGTATGGATGTTTTTCACAATAATTGTGAATGGTATGAACATTATACGCTAATTACCCTTTTAATAATTTATTTGGGATGTGTTTGCACTTTTTTTAAATAATTTGGGATTATGGTTGCAATTAGTTTTTTTTTTATTTAAACAAAAAGATATATTCTTCGTCTCACAACTTTTAATTGATAAAATGGATGAAAATGTCATTTTACACAATAAAAGGTGGAATAAGAGTGAAAATGCCAAAAATGAATCTTAATGACATTTTCTACAATAATAGTGAAAGATAATGACGTTATGTGCTAATTACCCTTTTGAAAGAAATAGAGCTCAAACATAGGCTTAATTTTATTCGGGGGGTAAAATTTTCAATTGTGTCGCTAGTAGTTGATTGTCACCCAATACTATACCAACTTCAATGCTGACATATTAATTCCTACCACCAACCCAAAATTTCAAGATTTCCTTAAAAGTCATATAAATGTGCATAGAATGGCTTTTGGCTCGCAAAGATGTGATTCCAATCTTGTTTACGTTTACCATTTCTCACATGATATCGAATCAATGCAACAGAGGGTTAAATGCACAACATGTCATCGAATTTCAAGTGGAGTTGCATCAAGGGTAATCATCTTCAATTTGACGTAACCTAGTCTACCAACTTCTATTTTCTTGTAGATTTGGTCGCTAATCTTTGATTTGATGTTACATGATATTAGATGTTATCAATAATTGTCTACGATGGCCAATAAGGTGAAAAACACTCAACAGGCACCTACGTAGAGCATTCCATGCTAGGCTAATGTGATCCATGATACGAAAGCAAGTCCGGGTAAGGACCCATTGATCATTGAGGGAGGATCGATGACTAGATCGCGAGCGAAGTGAGTCAATGAAGTTATGTGATTACTTGCTCAAGTTATGGTGGACGAAACGTCGATCAAAACAAGTAAGGAAACAAGTTTCATGTTGGGCACAGAAGAAGAAACCAAATGAATCAACTTGGTTCAAGCAACGGACGAGGAAGCTGTTCCGGAAAGCTATGCGACCACATAGCAGAAACAGGCATGGGGCCATATACCTTTATACCAAAACCAAAGTTCTAGCTGATCTCTGTGACCACATAAAGTTACACTATGCGACTGCATAGTTCATTTCGAGCATGGATTTTTTCAATTTCCGCATAATCTTCTATTTAAGTTAAAACTCTTGTATGGTATATTTTTGATATCTTTAGGACTTAAATTCCGTTTCTAGCTAGGATTTAGGGGCTCCTTATAAATATGAACATTATTTTTCATTGTAAGACAGACAGTTAATGAGATATTATTGTGAGGCTAATTTTCTTTCTTCTCGTTCCTCATTGAATTAATTTTGAACTTAACAAGAACTAATTTCTTGTGGCATTCTACAATTCAAGTAAGGTTCATAAGTTTTGCGATCACAGGGTCAAGATATCGTTAGCAATTATCTTGGTTCTTTGATTCAATAATTTATTAGGTCGAGCTTTCAAACGCTGATTCTTGACTTCTTGGGATTGTTCTAATTTGTCGTAGGTTCCATAACTACAATTGCTATGTAGGTTCGCATCATAGGCAGTCTGTAACTATAAGGCTATCTACTTGCATGTTAGGCGGTCTAACACTACAAAACCTTCTACTTGTATGCTAGATGGTCTACCACTACGAGACCTTCTACTTGCATGCTAGGCGATCTACCACTACGAGACCCTCTACTGTATACTAGGAGGTCTAACATTATGATTTCCTCTACTTGCATGCGAGCCGGTCTAACACTACAAGGCTCTCTGCTTGCATGCTAGGTGGTCTGCCACTATGAGGACCTCTGCTAGCATGCTAGGCGGTCTACAACAACGAGGACCTCTGCTTGCACGCTAGGTCGTCTACCACTACGAGACTATCAACCACTACGAGACCAACACAACACTTAACCATAAAAACATCCTT
Source organism: Fraxinus greggii (assembly GCA_903798315.1). Taxonomy (NCBI): domain Eukaryota; kingdom Viridiplantae; phylum Streptophyta; class Magnoliopsida; order Lamiales; family Oleaceae; genus Fraxinus; species Fraxinus greggii. The sequence continues at coordinate 4,330 of CAIGRK010020515.1, read as the reverse complement.
GAATTGGATGGGAATTGTTCAATGGTTATCAAGGACACAACTAACCGTTGGATAGATAGAGGTCCTCCACTCAGAATGTGAGGAGATGTGGGCGATGTTACGTGTGACACATGGCATGATAATTGCCCAGCAGTTACATGGCTCCAGTCACCTATAAATACTCCTAATACGAGACAAGTATGAGTTTTGAAATTTAGGTTATCAGAATACACATTCTATCTTTTCTTTCTAAGTCTACGTTTTTAAATCCCTTGCTAATTCTCACGCCACAGGTACAATGAGGGAGAAAGCCTCTACCTCATTTTGTAGTTAACATTTGTTCATGGGAGTAGCTGAAATACCTTGCACCGCCCGGAGGGCACAGAGGTTTGTTTCATAACTATTTTATTGGCGCAGTCTGTGAGATATTCACTGAACATAGAAGCTACATTAAGAAGACGAACAAAGGGTGATACGAGTTTGGTTGAAAATACTAAAAGTCGGAGTTTGTCGCCTGGGGTCAAGAACCGTCGTCGTAGCCTTAATATGTAACGTAGAGCCAATTTAGTATCTTGGAGTCTCAGTTTGCTGCCATGACAACTCTCTTGCAAAAGTAGACACAAAGAGTGGCTGGTCCATCCCATGATCCACCAGGAGTTCCACCACAAGATACATGTGGATAGCTACCCCAGGAGGTTCAAACGGTTGCCCCACCGGTTATACAAGAAGGAGTTGTAGACCAAATGTCCCATGAAGTTACACATCCGCAGGTTCCATGTCCTATAGCAGACTTGGAACACAAGATGAAGGAAATGGTAGCCTAGAAGATTAACAATACATTCTCAAGGAGGAAGGATATGAGCAGGCAGGAGGTTTTGGAGAAAGACCCCTTCACTCCAGAATCATGGCAGTCCCTCTACCAAAAGGCTTCAAATAACCGATGATAGAGGTGTATGATGGAGTTATAGATCCCGTTGATCATCTACGTACTTTTGTTGATTTAATGAGGTTGTAAGTAGCTCCGAATGCTATAATGTGTCAGTCTTTCCCCCGACTCTTAAGAAAAAGGCAAGTTATTGGGTGGCCACTCTAGCACCCCAATCTATCAGAACTTTTGATAAGCTCTCCAAGAGCTTTGTAGCCTATTTCTTGAGTAGAAAGAGAAAAGGAAGACAACCATTGGGTCGATGCAGGTTATCCAGGAGAAAGATGAGCACTTGTAGGATTACTTGGCTAGATTCAGTCGAGCCACACATGGTATAAAGGATATTCAAATGTCGGCTATGGTAACATCCCTAACAAATGGGATGCAAAATCGAGCTTTTAATATGTCACTCTCGAAAAATCCCTTGAAATCGATGCATGATTTGTTGAAAAATGGAGACAAGTATGTAATGTAGAGGAAGCAGAGAGGGTCACCAAAACCTTTCGAGAAGGACAGGAGCCAGAAACTCACTAGCGAAAATTACATGATGAGAGAAAATTCATTGACGGGAACAAGTAGAAATATGTGCACATGAGCAATGGGTATAAGCAGGATCGGACAACTAGGTAAAAGCAAGAAGAGGTTAAGGCCTTTACTCCTTTAAATACCCCTCGTGCTAAGTTGCTGATGGAGATATAATTTGCCAAAACCAATTGTTGCGTCAGCTAGTGAACGAGATAAAATCAAATATTGCCATTTTCATAAAGATTATAGACATAACACCGAAAATTGCATACACTTGAAGGAGGAGATTAAGCGCCTTCTGAAATAGGGGCTCCTAACTGAGTATGTGAGAAACGATCGATGTAAGGAAAAAGTTGATGATTGTCTCCTACCTAGGGTCGGGGTGTTAAATATGATCTATGCTGGTAAAACAAGATTTAATCAAAACGTCTTTTTGGGTGAGGAAGAATTGATTGGTGTAGCAAACCCCCATGATGATACCTTGGTGGTCGTCGGCGACATAGCGATTTTAATGTCAAGAGAGTGCTAGTCGACGACGGTAGTGCAACGAATGTTCTTACTTGGGAGGCATTTTTGGGCTTGAAATTTTCTCAAGCCAAAGGGACCTTGCGCTATACAATTTAACATAGCCCAAGGGGTTCTACAATTCAATGTAATCGAAGGGGCTCTATAAACATAACTGTCAACACTGTTGAATTTGCCAAGTGATTGTTCCTATTTGGTTAGGGAGTTGTAAATGCTGTAGCATTTTGGAATACCAAGAACAACCACCTCGCTCGTCGAATCCCGCCCAATTTCTAAATTTCAGTTGAAAGACTTAGTTGATCCAATATATTTCTTGGGAGAACTTGGTTGAAAGACATGAAGTTCAGCAAAATGGGTCGGACTATCCGAATCACGGAGGGATCGGTCGACCCCAAGAGGGGGACTAGATACCTGTCGACCTGCCCCAATGATTATCAACTAGGAAGTCGACCAACTTTGCTGGTTGATAGCCATCGACCGGCAAGGCGGTCGACTATTGACTTGTGTTAGTCTACGATCGACTAGTACCTATCGATCGTCGACTAGCCATGCCTTGGTGGGCGTCAATCCGCCCGTTCGATGATGTGTCGGTCCACTTGTTCACCCCCTCATTTCCACTTTAATCGGAAGATGAAGTTAAAATAGTTCTGGTCTTTACAATAGAATAAAGGAAGAAAACTTGAAAAGCTAAGATGTAGGAATAAGGCTTCTAGAATTTTTGCAAATGGGGGAAGAGAATGAAAAAGTAAGGTCTCCCCCCAAAATCAAACACACCCATGGGGTGCCATTTGTACAATACTACCATTACCCTATGCTGCTTGGACCACTCGACCCACTCATATTATACCAAATGTGGATATGTGATGGGTCGATTTCAAAAAAAAATTTAATCGATGTGGAAGGAGTGAAGATGCTGCCCCTTATCGATAAACATCGACAAGAGGGGCATCAATAATTGTCTATGATGGCCAACAAGGTAAAGACTACTCAATAGGCCATCTACGTAGAACATCCCATGCTAGACGGTCTACCACTACAAAGCCCTCTACTTGCATGCTAGGGCGTCTCCACTACAAGGCCCTCTACTTGTGTAACGCCACCTTCTGATCTCTTGTGATCGTCAATCATGTCTATCTTGATTGGTTGTATTTATGTTACATTTACTATTGAATTGTTATAATTATTATAGTCGTGACTAACTATATTTATTACAGTGGAACGTGCCTTGGATGTTTTAAGCGATCAACGTGCCTTGTAGTTCTAAGCTTAAGATACATATAATTCCATTGAATTTACAATTTAATGTTCTTTGGACATCCTTGACAATTAACGTGTCTATTAACTTAATTATTTTTTGTTTATAATTTTATTTGTTAAGCACATTTTTATGTATGTTAATTAAAAATAATAACTATATATTTAATAATGGAAATTTAGTAATCTAATCAATCAAGTTTATGGCTAAATAAATTTATAGGGAAAGATTTGGTGTTTAATTACATAATTAACAGATTTTATGCCACATTAAGCGTCACTAGATTAAAAGTATTGATTTTTCCTAATTATACATCTCCTTGCAAGTTAAATTTTATATATATACGATTACTTTGGACGTCTCTTCCCCATTTTCAAGGCTGCTTCTTTGCTTAAGGTATTATGATTTTAATTTTATTGCTTTGTAATTTCAATTATAATTTCATGTCATCATTAGCCATTATATTAAGTCTACTTTATCATTTCATATCCATAGTCCAACCCGTATGCGTTGAGTATTTATGTATGAGTGTATGATATTATTTGTCAATTTATTTCTTACATATATGAAGTTTACATAGAGAATCTAGTGAAGTCAAATTCTGGTTTGATTTCATTGGCCTTTCATTTTGGTGTATATATTTTATGAGAAGTTTCTTAATTTATCTACGTAACATTTAAAAAGAAAATAAGGGATTATACTTCCGTTCATCATTTAAAAGCTATTTATACATGTAGACAAATAATTATAAATTATGTATCTTCAAATTGTGTTTGACAATGAATAAAATAAGTAAATTGCTCGCCTATCTTCAAATAAGTACTGTTGGAAAGAGTGGCAGACTATACCTATCAGTCATCATGTGAGATGATTTCTTTGAGGGGATTGTGTGACAGCACGAACTGATATTCCTACGATAGTAAAAGACTGCATGTGATAGAATGTTAGTGGTCAAAGGGTCATATTGTGATCAAGCTTGATATGAAAAGACTACAACTGAGTAGAGTAGGATTTCGTGTTAAAAGTCATGGCTAAAATGGAATCTTGAGGGAAAAAAATGGTAGTGATAAGTGAGTTTTTGCACACATATTTAATATTTAAATATGCTTATTATTAATAAA
>CAIGRK010020506.1:0-10880 GCA_903798315.1 Fraxinus greggii | reverse complement strand
GAATGTCTGATTAAAAATAAGAAAAAGAAAAATATATTTTTCTAAAATGGAACCCGAACCGAGGCTTATTCTTTCTGCAATTTACCAAAAACAACCTTAAGGTACACAAATCCTTGTTTGAACGTGTCACAATTAGATTACAAATGGTGAGAAAAATCTGAAAAAAGGCTGCACAGTCTTCTTTAAATTCTTCCTTCTTTGCAATAAATTCACTTTACTTTTAACTAATATTACCCCGAATCAGTTTCTGTGGCAGCATGTTTGCCAATATTACGCTGCCTACAATTCAACACATTGCTTACATCAGGTGGCAATTTTGAAGCAGGAAATTAGGGTTGGCACAAAGGAATGGAAAATTTAATCATTTGAATTAGTATTATAGACTGAAATTAATAACAATTTGTGAAACAAAATAAAGGTAACAAGAATATACTTTCTGCCATCTTCAAGTTGCACTTATAAATATTAATATAAATATTCATAGACTCAAATCATATCAACTGAAGAACATGGTTCATGGCTTGGCCATAGTAAAACATCTTCTGACATTTGTGAAGGATGTGCTCATGGAAAGCATCACACACAATCTTTTTTGAAAAGAAGGATCTTCAAGAGGAAGGCAAGTGCTTGAACTGGTGCATACAGACGTGTTGTCATATGGATATGCTCCTATGAAAACAATGGGTATTTTTCCTATTTATTGATCACTAACACTGCATAGAAAAGGATTTCAGCTATGAATTTCCCCCATCAAGTTCACTGGAAAATGACATTTATCATTATAATGAAGAAATATCGATAATGTAGCAACTTAGGTAGAATAATGAGATATGACGGTTCAATCCCCTTCTCTCTCATTCTCTTGAAAATTGAATTGTCATGTTTTATTATTCCATTTAAGTTGTTATATGACCGATATTTCATAATTATAATAGTTCACGGAGCATAAAAGCATTGACGTGCAGCTCAGATTTAGTCTCCAAAACCAAATTAGCCTCTAAAAGAATAATCAAGGGATGGTAGACAAGACCAAGTCCATGCTTTATGAATAACATGCTGGTGATATTTGTAAAAAAAAAAATGCGCTGAATCAAAAGATTTTCACTCACAGTCGAGCATTTTGAAAATTTTGCATTGAGAATTTGATATATAGAAGACGTGAAAATATAAATATTCATATACTCAAATCATTTCAACTGAAGAACATGGTTCATTGCTTGCCCAAAGTAAAAGATCTTCAGACATTTGTGAAGGATGTGCTCATGGAAAGCATCACACACAATCTTTTTTTGAAAAGAAGGATCTTCAAGAGGGAAGCAAGTGCTTGAACTGGTGCATACAGACGTGTGGTCATATGGAGATGCTCCTATGAAAGCAATGGGTATTTTTCCTATTTATTGATCACTAACACTGCATAAAAAAGGGTTTCAGCCATGAATTTTTCCCCAATCAAGTTCACAGAAGAAATAAAGGGTTTCAGCTATGAACTTCCCCATCAAGTTCACTAGAATAATGATATTTATTATTATAATGATGGAACATCGGTGTTATTGCAACTTAGATGGAATAATGGGTTACGACAGTTGAATCCTCCTCTCTCTCAAGAAAATTAAGCTGTCATATCACATTATTTCATCTAAATTGTCATATCAGTGATGTATAAAAATAAAAGCATTGACGTGCAGCTCGGAGTTAGCCTCCAAAACCAAATTAGCTTCTAAAAGAATAATCAAGGCAAGACCAAGTCCCTGCTTACTAGCATACGTATGCTAAAGAAGTAGGCAACACTAGTATAGTATCATACGTATACTAAAGAAGTAGACAATAACATGCTACTTGAAGCTCGGAAAGGAAGAAATACAGATTGGTGACACTACAAGTGTTTATCAGAATTTCACATGGATAAATTTTTTGATTGGGAACATTGTGGCATCAAAACACTCTTTCTTGACAGATACATTTTCATGTTTGACAATGAGAACTAAAATTGTACGTGCACCATGGCATCACAAACAGTATTTATGGAGCTTCTATATTGTAAATACTAGAAACTACATACTTTGAATGTGAAAATGGAGCCTGTCAATTATGTAGTTTCTGTTCAATTTTATGCATTTAATTTGACTTGCTAATGCAAATGAAAACCACATAAAGAACCTAGGAATTAACCAGTGTGCAATTTAGGTCCAAGATTTGTTGTAGAAATTGAATCAGCATCCACATTGATCAAGAAGAAAGCAAGCAAGCATGTGTAGCCTTCGCTCTTTTGCATTGATGATTAGTACATTATTAGTATAAAGAATCAATGTGACCATCCCAGGTCTACTATGCTAGATCATCTTTTAAAAGGAGGAATCACAGGCCTATTGCAACTTTGATGGAAAAACAAGGGCAGTGAAAGAAAGAATTTATTATATATAACCAACAATTGTGGTAAAAAAGGAACAGAAAGTAATAAAGAAGAGATGGAAAGAAGCTCGCAGGAATTATTAATGAATGTAAGCAAATTAAGCTAGATGATATACCTTTTAAAGCTCTGCAACAATACTGCTGCTGCACCTGCCTGCTTGCCCATCGAAGACATCAATAACAACCTACCAAAAGGTAATAAAAACAGAAGTGATAAAAGATGAAGTTGTTCAATTATCTACACATTATGTTAACCAACACAATATGTATAGAGGGAAAATTGGGGAAGAGAGTTAAATATCAGATGATGATCCAAAGTTGAATACAAGAATTTAGAGAAAGTACTAAATCCATAGTAAATATGGCATGGATACATCTTGAGGATCCAGGCCCTACATAAGGAAAGCATAAAATAATGGGCGTGAAGGATCTACATAAATGTATCGATGATCTATCTATGTAGTATTACGTCTTTATACACAGACTGAAACTCAGTCACTTGTAATTTGGAAATTATCTTTCATCTTTGATGAAGCTTTTGTAATGCTAATGAAATCTCAGCATTCTGAAATGATGGGAATTATGATCTTCCATGTGATGCTGTGACATTATCTTCGAGTGCTACTGCAGTTGGACAATGAAATTGAGCAATTTTGATAAAGATATATGCCTCTTCAGCAGGACCTTATCTCTTTTGAATTTCGAAATGTTGACATGAATTCTTTTGTTCAGATGTCTAAATCCAAAGACATAGAACCCTTGCCCTTGTTGAGCAGGTCCGAGGGCATAGTTTGGGGCCTTGACTGCTGGGAAGAAAATGAATTAGGAAATGTAGAAGAATCAAAAGGGGGAGGCTGAAGTTCCATTGCTGAATGAGTTACAGTTGTGGAAGACAATATATCACATTCATCTGACTCCGAAATGGGACACTCCATGTTCACACCAAACAGCCTGAGTCGCTTTGCTGCAGCCTTCCCTTGGACCACCGGCACCGATTCAAACACCATTTGCTCAACCCCAACCCCACCTACCCTTTGCATCTGCACCTTTCCGAGCTGATGTGGAGCTAATGCTCCAGTTCCAGCTCCAGCCCCGGCTGCCGATCTAACATAGACTATCGAGCCTGCCGAACAAGGGTTTCCGGTTATAACATTAGTACTGCAACCGTAAGGTCCATTACCATATCCATAGGTATAATTGGGATAAGATTGATAAGTATTGGCGTTGGGTTGCATCAAGTGTGAATAATCTCTGGTCAATAGTGGCCCTTGTGACAAATATGGAGGATTCCAAGGGTGAAGAGTCCTCTGGAAAGAGAATTGATGTGGAACTGAGAGAGGAGGAATAGGAGGAGAAAGCGCAAGCATATCTGGACGGCGCCTCCAATCAATGAATAATCTATCCTTTCCCAACTCACCGACCCCACGCTGAAAAGAGACTGTGTCACCCGCATCAAGCTTCTTTTCTTTAACAAAGCGGCTCCATCCTTTGGTCATTACATAGCTTTGGCTGCTGTTCCAGTAGGAGTATCTGAATCTCCATGGCTTTCCATTTCTATCCTCGAAATTCAACAGAAGTCCTTTCTCATTCGTTGATGAATCCAAGGGGAAATACTTTTCCGCGTATTGTTTAGGAATGACTAATCGATTGAGCTTGCCCACATCACTTGGTGTCACTACCTTGTCAAACATGTGCTCCCTTCCGATAAAGATGGAGTTAGCAGCCATACTACTGCCTTCTCCTCCTCGCTGAGGAATAACGTGATCATCGGAGTCATTAGTCGCCTCCCCATCTCCATTATTGTTGGGCGAAGAATCCAGCATGAGCTCACCTTCTTGCCGGTGGTAGGTGTAAGGAACAACACCTTTTTGTTCAGAAGATGAGGGGAAGAAAGAGTAGTGAGATGAAGGATTCATACCTTCTGAAGTCGCTTCTTCCTCCTCTTCATAAAATCCTGGCCTACCAGACATGAAATTCATGATCTGCGTGCTTACCTGACAGATCTAAGAGCAAAAACTAGGATGTTTAATCTTCATGTACTGGTATGGTTGTAGTACAGAAGAAAAAAGAAGAAAAATCTTAATCTTGAATATGTCAGCAGCCAGTAAGTAGGGTTAACAAGTTTTTGGTTTCAAAAAATCCAAGAAAGAGGAGCAGCGGCCGAGAGCCCCGAATATCATCAATCAAACACAGTTGAGGGTCGGTGTTTGCGATTCAAAAAGGCATGTCTAATTGAGTTGATGATCTATTTATCCTTTCTACTCGCTGTTTGACCATAAATGATGCCTGGAAGCTTCACATGTTAAGCGATTTTCATTGAAGAAAAAATTATTCGTGTGTGCGAGGTGGGCCCCATTAATTATCTGGTTGAATTCATGTGAAGTCGTCCTTGTCATCAGCCTGTATAATACAGTTTTTATAAGTAGGTTTTCGTTAAGGACCAAAGCAGCCGCAGCCAGCTGTTTTGTATAGCACGAACTTCTAATTCTATTTGTGTTTTCTGCAACTTGACTTTGGCATTCTAAGTATTATTCAAAATATTATTTACAATTATTTCTCCAACTTTATTAATTCATATTGCCTTCTTCATTAATTATTTCACTTTTATATATATCTTAATAATTTTGCAACAAACAAGTAGGTCACTTGCTTTACATTATTGTTTCCAATTAGTCCGTACATGACCTATTCTACTATATATATTGTTTAACAAAATGAAAAACTTAATACTTGCTCGAATAAAATATTACTTCAACGTCAATAAGAATCAACCCGCTGGAAGCCCCCCCACAACTAATTTTGGATTCGAAACTCGTAAATTTAAATCTTGTTTATTTCGTTGATGCTTGGACCGACAAGTCGAACTCTTTGTCTATGATAAGGTTGAAGGATGCTATCAATGTCATCGAGACACCACTCATTGATCTTCGAGGCCGTGAAGTAAAAATTAATTGCCATTCAAAAGGATTTGATTGAACTTATCCAACATCCTTGGGATTCTACATTGACAAGTCCAAACATTTCATCTTTGGCTTGTGGGTGAGGAAAAACAACTTCAAGATAAAGGTTCCATGCTCTTTGATCGAGACCAAATCGGGTTATTCAGATCAGAAACCACTAAACATGACATCATATTTGTTAACAATTATATTGATATGCTATTAAATAACATGAAACTTGTGTGAGTTTTATCGGTACTGTGAAAAAGTAGCAATTAAAACACAGAGAATCAGATAGCTCGCCCAGATTTTGCTCACGAGTCCTATTCACTCCATAAGGTAGGAAACTGAATCACCTATAAATTGTAGACTTGGTAGCATTTCGCTCATAAATGTTCGTACAGTTAGCATTAAGCATTGAGTGTATTTCTCATAGATCGAAGCGATTTTTAGAGTTTTGGTACATTTTAAATAAGTACCTGAATTTAGAGGATGAGATTTCAATTGGTTGTTATTTTTCCTTGAACTTATTAATCAAGCTCGTGGATTAGGCTACATAAAACCTTGTTCAATTAATAAATTGGTATAGAACCCTTTAAAGCTGGAAATAAAATTTGTGGAATGAATTACAATTTAGAGAAGTACATTGTGACTTGATTTCAATATCCAAAATTAGTACTTTTTTTGTCCAACATTCGGACCAATCAAACCAGCCACATGCCATTGCTGGTCCATCGGGCAAAGATTGGTTAAATTAGTTTTCTGTGAATATTTTGCCAATTAGAGGAAACAATTAAAGAAGGAAAAACTTAAAAATGGTTAATATGAAAATTGTGCAGCGATTGTACGAACAAAGTTTCACGTTGGTTATATACGAGTTAAATAATAAATTTATAAAGAATTATGTTACTTCACCTTGATTGATTAACATTTTGGGAATGAACCAAAATTCGAAAAAATGGTAGACGAATCTCTTATTGAAATCAAACGAAGGTGGTGGGCCTTAATGCAACACTCAAGAAAGTTCGTGGTTGGCTTTCTAGATAGTGGTTGTGCCCACGTAAGACAGCTGGTTCAGTTTGTTTGAAAAGTGTTTGTAAACTATTTAAATTATAAATAAATAGAAATAAGAAATGAATAATTGATAGTACTTTTGAATCACTCAAAATGTACGGATAAAAAATAATTTGACAATTAGTAAACAGTTTATAAAGACGAGCCAAATATTAGTAGATGAGTTGGCCTTAATGGAAGGTTTAATCCTTCTTGATACGAGCCAAATATTAGTAGAAGAGTCGGCGTTGATGAAACATTTAATCCTTCTTGATTTGAAGATAAAATACAAATAATCTATTGCTTATAGGAAGGGTGAGATTATATGATACTTCGTTCGTACGAGCTCTGTAAGAAAGTTGTGAATCGCATCGGTTGACATAGCTTAAATGATAATCTTATAAGAGATTAGATTATTTCATCTACTAAGTGAACTTCTTCAGATGCAATTAATTCCCCAACCATCTTTAAGATTGAATAAAGTATAAAAGGACACAAAATTAATTGGATTGATGAATTTGACAACCTGGAACAAGTTATAATTTGTAGGTAATTAGTGGAAGGAATAGCCACCCAAATGATAAAGTTTTACCTACACAGTTTGTACATTGTATCCACATGTCATGTAGTGTGGGAATATCCACTTTAAACTGGTCTTGTCTTTTCTCGGTAAATTTATATCAATTAAGTTTAAAATAAATAATTAAGCTTATGTTCGATACGGATTAAAATATAGATTTTAATTTAAATCAAAGTCAACATTTAATTATAATCGCATATTTTATGGAATTCACAACTTTTCAATCACACATTTTTTCAACTTCTGTTAAAATTTATTAAAAAATTGATTTTAACCCCGGGCTAAAGTTTGAAACGTGAAAAATAGGTTACATTAGATGCATTATATAAATGATTGTCGGGGAACATGTTTTGTCATGGAGTTGATATGTCTCTCCACTCAAAGTTATTTACAATTATAATATTGTTACCAAATTAATTGGTGCTGAGTTAGCTCCATTTGGTAGAGTTTCTTGAATTTCAATTTTTATAAATTTAATTTTAATTACGCATTCTTTCAATAATATAATGTGTATTTGGACGCATTAACTTTTCGCTTCTTTTGAACCAAACATTCTCTAAAAAATTCAATTTTCACAAAATTTATTCTCAGAAAACGTATATCAAATATGATCTTCGTACGCGAAGCAAGCTGAGAGGATTAAATGCACTGTGGCTCACTCAACTTTGACCAAAAGTGTATCTAAGTAATTCATCTTTAATTTGATGCAATCAAGCCATCCAACTTCAATTTGCTAGCAAATATCGTCTTTCAATGAATTACCCCAAATTAATGTTATATGTTGACTAGGGCATTAAAAACAATCGTATGACTACCATATATCTCCATGTCACACAAGAAAACACATCACCCGTCTTAAAATATTTTCTTCAAAAAATCATATAACAAAAAGTACGTTTTTACACATAAGCTATTCATTATTTTTAAAGTCAAAGTCAGTATATTTCTTTAGTAAAAGTGAATCTAGTAAACACGGTGACCATATCTACAAGTTGAAATTGAGTGAGTTGATTGAATTAAATTGAAGATGAGCGATTAGATCTATAAAGAAATCAAAGTTGGTTGACCTAGATGACATCCGCTCAAAGTTGGATAGCCTGCAGTGCATTTAACCCCAAGTTGAGTAGGCATTTGATAATTTACTCATGTAAAACATTAACAATATAATTAAGAAGGTAATTATCACATAACGTTCCCACATTTCGCTATTATTGTGAAAGACGTCCTTACTTTTCATTTTTTGACATTTTCACTCTTATTTCTATATTTCATTGCTCAAAAAGTCTTTTTCATCCATTTTCTCAATTAAAATTTGTGAAATGATGAATATACACTTATCTTTAAATAAAACAAAAATTAAAAAAATTAATTGTAACTATAATCCTAATTTTTTTTTTAAAGCTGAAATGAGTCTCAAATAAATTATTAAAAGAGTAATTAGCACATAATGTCCCTACCTTTCACTATTATTGCGAAAGAAGTCCCTACTTTTTTTTAACATTTTCACCCTTAATTACATATTTAATTGCGCAAATCATCATTTCTGTCAATTTTCATTCAATTTTTCAATAAAGAACTGTGAAATGATGAATATACCATAATATTTAAATAAAAAAGCTGAAAAATTAATTGCAAATATAGTTCTAATTTTTTTAAAATGCAAACAAGTCCCAAATAAATTATTAAAAAGTTGGAAATTAATTTTTTTTTTTTTTTAAAAAAGTGCAAACGAATTTCAAATAAATTATTTAAAAATTATAAATTAGTTTTTTTTTTAAAAAAAGTGCAAACGAATCTTGAATAAATTATTTAAAAAATCGAAATTAAATTCTTTTTTTTTAAAGCGCAAACGAGTCCCAATTACATTTATTTAAAAATTTAAAAAAAAATAAAAAGTGCAAACCAATCCCAAACAAATTATTAATAAATTAGAAATTTAAAAAAATGATTTTCTTTAATTTTTTTTTTTTTTACTTTTGGCAATGAAAACAAATTTTATAACCAATCGTGGAAAAAATTATCACTTTAATATACAATTTTCATATAAAACAAAGCCAAACGAATACAAAAAATTCAAAATTTTAAATTTTCTGGGGGAAAAATTATATCAATCAAACACACTTAATTAACAATTTTCTAAAAAATGAATTCTAGGCAATTATTTTATCTAAAATTTATTTTTTTTCCACCTATTTTCTATTATTGCAATCAAATGAACTCTAATTGATACTCAGAGAAATCTGAGAATGCAAATAATGTTGTGTAATTTTTTCAATAGTTTACGTGTGAAGTGAAATTGCAAACAATGAAGTGGTGTAAATTTTTAAAGGGGAAATTCTATCCTAATTATATATACATAAACGTAATATCCATCAACCGCTCAAACAAAATGCCAAAACGTCTCAAGTCATAATTGTAAAGAATTCAAGGGTTAAATAAATCAATTTATTGCCTCCATCAATCAATCAAACGTCTATGACTTAAATCTAAAATTCAACATTTTAATTAGACATGCTAATTGCTATATGACAAGAAGAGAACCAACGGAATATGGACAGAACACTCACATACACATGGGTCCTGTAATTTTTTTCCTTTTTTTAATACATAATGGAACCTACTATTTATCTCTCTTCTGGTCAATTTCTGTGGTTTCCTTTCTGTACAACGGGAATACGCCTTTGTATTAAATGGGTGATCGTATACGTTTATCTAAAATATTATTTTTATATATTATATATATTAACAAAATATTAAAAGATAATAATTTTCTTTCTATTAGAATAACTTGCACATAACAAGTTAAAATTACTTTTTTTTTTAGCCTAATTTATATTATTTAACACGAGCTACAAAATGAGTATAATATTTGACATATTTTATCAACTTTTATGATACTTAAATATTCAACACAAATCAATTTTTCGATAAATCATACACACACACACAAAAGAAATAATTTCTTCATGTAAATAAGTGGGTTAAGCTTGTCACTTTAACTTTTGGACTTTAGTGTGATCACAAACCTAGACATGGACTATTTCATTTGCTAAATGACCAATATTAAATTTATGCCCTTATGAAAATAGTAAGAAAATTCAGGGTGTTACATCCATTTTCCCTTAAAATAATTTCGTCCTCGAAATTATCTTATTTAGTTGAAAAGTTCTTAATACATGTCTTTTATTTTATCCTTTTTCTCCCATGTAGCCTCTTCGACTTCATGATTTTTCCATTGAACCTTAACCAAGGCAACTTCCTTATTTCTTAATACATGTACTTTCCTTTCAATAATCTCCAAACGAGCATCTTCATACGTTAGATCTTTCTATTCTTCCAACGAATCGTAATTTATCACATGTTCGGGATCATGTACATGTTTTCTAAGTATTGATACATGGAATACATTATGTGCTGCCGATAATTCAGGTGACGATGCTAGACGATACATTACATTCCCAATTTTGTCTAGAATTTCGAAATGACCTATAAATCGAGGTCTCAACTTTCCCTTCTTGCCAAATCTAAGAACTCTTTTTTTTTTGTGCAACTTTAAGAAACACTTTCTCACCAACTTTAAATTTTATCGATTTCATTTGTTGATCTGCATAGCTTTTCTGCCTATTTTGTGCTGACTTTATTCTATTTCTAATTTTATCAATTGCTTGCACTGTCCTTACAATAATTTCTAGACCTAAAATTTGATTCTCCGACTTCATCCCAGTGCACCGGACATCGACACCTTCTACCATAGAGGGCTTCATAAGGATCTAGGCCAATAATAGCTTGGAAGCTATTATGGTATGCAAACTCCACTAATGATACATGTGACTCCCGACTACCTCCCAAATCCAAGACACATGCCTAGAGGACGTCTTCTAAGATCTGAAGAGTCCTTT
>CAIGRK010020432.1:0-14805 GCA_903798315.1 Fraxinus greggii | reverse complement strand
TTTTTTTGATTTCTTTTTTGTCTTTTAATGTGGAGTGCAAATTTGTCATTTTAAGCTATTTTTAGCGGTCAAAATAGTTAGAAACCATGTATAGGGGTAGGGCTAATTAACTAGAAGATTGGGATTACTGTTTTAAAATGTTCGGCTGGGTTCAAAGTTCGGGCAAAAAGCTTCGCTTTGTGTTTAGACTTTTTCTTTCGGTTTTTAAACAATTGAATTTTTTCATTCCTCTCTTTCATCTTTCCTAGTTTTTTTTAAATCATTTGATTTTAATTTCAAAATTTTCAATATATTTGTCTGTAAAAAATTTTAAAAAANCTTTTAATGTGGAGTGCAAATTTGTCATTTTAAGCTATTTTTAGCGGTCAAAATAGTTAGAAACCATGTATAGGGGTAGGGCTAATTAACTAGAAGATTGGGATTACTGTTTTAAAATGTTCGGCTGGGTTCAAAGTTCGGGCAAAAAGCTTCGCTTTGTGTTTAGACTTTTTCTTTCGGTTTTTAAACAATTGAATTTTTTCATTCCTCTCTTTCATCTTTCCTAGTTTTTTTTAAATCATTTGATTTTAATTTCAAAATTTTAAATAAATTTGTCTGTAAAAAATTTTAAAAAATGATTTTTTCTAAATAGTTAAATAAGATTTAAACTGTGGTCATATCTACATTATGTAATTATGATCTAGAAACTCATTATTTTGTTGCAAGCTTAAAAAGTATGTATAAAGTTCTTATGAATCTATCAAGTATGACTTGTCTAGTTGAACATTGAAACTATGAAAAAAAAATTTATTTTTGCATTTCGAAAACTTGAAAATTGTATAATTGACTAATCGTTGGAATTATTGAGTAAATATAGTATTTTATAATTTCAGATGTTTGATATGTATTATTTTAATTATTAAATGATTTTTAAAATGATAAAAAATTTAAAATAACATTAAAAATAAGAAAACGTTTTTTTACACCTGAACCTCACCTAGGCTCGTAAAACTTAAAGTTTCGCTTCCACGCCCCGCCATATTTTATGCTTTGTAGAACACTGATTGGAATGATGGTTCCAATACAATTGGTTTGGGAGGGTGCATGTCTCATCCATTTTTGAAAGGTCGGGATGAAATATGAAATTTTCCCATTTTTTATATAATGAAATAAGAAAAAAAAACTATAATGAAGCAAATGATTTCCTCAGTACTGAATTGAAGGGACCTTGTCCTCAATGCTAAAATAAGCTACTACTATGTTGTTTCTCTTAATCATACATCTAGCCAGCATTGTCATATCAATTATTGAATAGTTACTCATCGCTTTTTCTTCAAGCATGAAACATGAGAAATCAGGTAAAGGCAACTCCAATTCGGAGGCTACTTATCCAACATTTTGTAGCATTTTTAGGGACCATAAAATAGAAGAAAGAGAATCATGTTTGTTCTGAGAGCTAAAGAAGTTAGCTTGAAGGGTTGTAATAAGAGAAATAGCTTGGTTAAATAGGCAACTTTCATCATGGATGCCTATTCAAGGTATTAGCAGATTCTCATGCACCCACATGATGAGGAAAACACCTCATAAATAGGGGGTTCTATTGTTACAAAGTCGTGCATTTTGGCCTGAATAACGTCGGGACGACTTATCAATTGCTTGTTAACAAAATGTTCGATGACCTCATTGGCAAAACAATGGAGGTTTACGTGGATGATATGTTGGTAAAGAGCTTTAGAACTGAAAACCATTCGAACACCTTGATGTAACTTTCAAAGTTTTAAGAAGATACGGGTTGAGGCTAAACCCACTAAAGTGTGCCTTTGGTGTTGCTTCTGGAAAGTTCTTGGACTACATGGCCAACCAACGAGACATTGAAGCTAACCCTAAAAGATCAAGGTTTTATTGGATATGAGTTCCTCTAGCAAATCTATGGAAGTGCAAAGTCTCACAGTGTTGCCTAGTGACATTGAGCCAGTTCGTCTCAAAGGCCACCGACAAAGGCCTTTCATTCTTTAAAGTCCTCAAGGGAGAAAAGAGGTTCCAATGGGACGATGAGTGCAATGAGGCTTTCCAAAAGCTGAAGAAGAAGTTGAGATAAGCCCCCTCCTCTCGAAGCTCAAAGAAGGAGAATACTTACTATAGTACCTAATTGTTTCTACAGAGGCCATGAGTTTCATACTTACGAGGAAAGAAGGTAGCGCACAACTACCTATTTACTATGTAAGCAAAGTCATTTTACCAGCAGAAACTTGCTACACTGATATGGAAAAGCTCGCCATCTCCTTAGTTACTGATTCCAGAAAGCTGAGGCCATATTTTCAGGAGTATAAAATACAAGTGTTGACCAACTTCCGATTAAAATAGGTGCTACAGAAGTCTGATGTCTGTGGAAGGATGATGAAATGGGCCATAGAATCAAGTGAATTTGACATTGTGTGCAAACCAAGAACCTGTGTGAAAGCCAAACACTTGCAGATTTCATAGAAAAGTTCGCCATGCTCCGGATGTCGAAGTGGTGATGGAGCTGGTAGATTCACTAACCCATAACTTATTTGTGGATGATTTATCTGAAGAAACAGGGTCGGGAGCTGGATTAGTATTAGTCAGCTCAAAAGGACATAAACTCAATTGTACGATGAGATTTAGGTTTAAAGCTCCCTACAATGCAGATGAGTATGAGGCACTGTTGGCGGGCCTCAAATTATCTAGAGATGTTGGTGAAGAGGCTAGTAGTTAGTAGCGATCCACAATTGGCGGTAGTCAAGTGAATGGCGACTTCACTACAAAGGACACAAATATTGCAGTATACCTTAACAAGGTCATGGATCTCCTAGTAACTTTTGCGAAGTTTGAGCTGACTCAAATTCCACAAGCTGAGAATATCTATGCCGATGTTTTATCTAAACTGGCCAGTAGCAAAGACTCTGAACTACTCAAAGTGGTACCAATTGAACACCTTGTCAGACCCTCTGTTTCCAAATATGAAGAAGTTATGTAGATTAAAGGAACCCCATCTTGGATGTAGCCAATTAACACATTTATCAAGTATCATGTCTTGCCAGAGGATAAGGAAGAAGTCAACAAACTCAGAAGGAGGGCTGCTTATTTAGTGCTCCAAAATGAGGTTTTATATGAAAGAGGATTTTCATTGCCTCTTTCCTAATGCACTGGAGGAGAAGAGCTCAATTCTATACTTCATGAGGTGCATGAAAGAGTGTGTGGCAATCACATCGGTGGCCCAGTGCTCGCATATAAAATACTAAGGCAAGGATATTATTGGGCAACACCCAAGAAGGATGCACTTCAATTCATAAGGAAATGTTACAAGTATCAACGTTTCTCCACCATCCTGAGATAGTTCTCTCAAGAATTAACGATTGTGGTAAATCCCTGGCCATTTACTAAATGGAGAGTCGACCTTATATGACCCTAAATAAAGGAAAAGTAGTTCTAGCTACAATATTGTCACCATTGACTACTTTACTAAATAGGTGGAAGCTAAACCCCTGGAAAAGATCACTGAGACCAATACTTCCAAATTCACTTCCAGAGGCATATGCCGGTTCAGGATTTCTCATTCACTTGTATCAATCAATAGGAGGAAGTTTGATAACAAAAAGGTCAAGGACTTGTGCGAAGAGTCAGGGATCGAAAAATAGTTCTCGTCGCCTCATCATCCCAAGCAAACGGCCAGGTCGAGGCAATCGACAAAAACATCAAGCACAACTTAAAAAGAAGCTTGATGCATCAAAAGAGGCCTAGGTAGACGAGCTTTCACAAGTGTTATGGGAAATTCATAGAACAAGTCGAATCGTAAAGGGAGAGAACCTGATTTCCATGACCTATGGTGCTGAAGCTATGAGCCATGTTGAGGTAGGACTGCCTTCGCCTCATCGCATTCATTTTAATGAGATTTCTAAAGACAAATTAAGGAGATACAAACTGGATTTCATTGAAGAAAGGAAAGACAATTCCCAAATGAGGCTTGCTTCCTACCAAAGGAAGATGACTCGATATTATAATACTAGGGTAAAAAAGAGGTCATTTAGAAGGGAAGACCACAAACTAAGGATAATTTTCCTTTCATCCACAGAACTGGGTATGGGGACATTGGTCCTAACAGGGAAGGTCCCTACCACATATCTAAGGAGCTAAGGTACGGGACCTGCAGGATTAAGGATTTGGGTGGAAAAACACAGCCCCACCCTTGGAATGTTGAACATTAAGAGCATACTACCAGTAGGCTCATCTTGTCAACCTTGTTTGGACAATCTTCTTCAACTTATGTAATTATATTATCAATGAAAATGCTCTCTACATTTATAAATACGTTCTATGAGGCAAATCTCTTCCATGTATGGTTCAAATATCGTGGAAGAAGTCTTTGCATGAAAGAGCAACCCTCATGCAAAGAATTTCTCCCATCTCGAAAGGAAAGGTACGAAGCACCACTGTCAGGCCGACCTTAAAACTTACAAGGCACATATAAAAAAACTACATACAACTTTGCAAAGTTATCAATGGACTAGATCCTACTATCTTTATAACCCTCTTAAGACAAACTCACTATTCTAAGTGCATGAACGTTTTTGAAAATGTCGGATAGTACATTATAATAAATTCATTCAAGATTAATTATGACGGCATATGCAAAGATTGGTTTAAAGAGTGGCCCATTTTTAATATACATGCTTAGCCAAATGGTGACCCTATTGATCCAATAAATTGTTGCAAAACTATGTCAAGTCATCATGTCATCTTATTTTGAAGAATCGGTGCATATGTTTATTCTTTAACGGTTTGGTGCTTTAAGTCAATTGTGGTTCAATTATGCAACTGGGTCGATCAGTTTATATTATCCTTCGAGACTCCAACACTAGTACAAATTCAAGAAAGGTAAAACAATCATATAAAAGATAACACAAGAAGAAATGAAAAGCCTTAGTCTATGTGGTGGCATCATCCTACTGAGGCTCTACCTGGCCTTCCTCCAACTCTTCAACAAAATTTTCAGCATCATCTGTAGGAGTGGATGGCATTCTTGGAAGGAATTGCTCCATTACAGCAGTCAAATCCACTCGGGGTACAACATAGTCATCATCTTTAAGACTTCATTGTATGCGACCTTCTTTCAGTACAAACAAAGGTCGTCATACTCAGTTATTTCATGGAAATGTCCACCCTACTCATTTGTTACCTCAAACGGCAACCTTAGCAATCATCTCACCCACATGGGATTTCCACTCTCCCTTCTCCTTTTTTCAGCCTCCAAAGCCGACGAAGCTATTCTCTACAGATTATCAGAATTTTCAACTCGCTTCGTCAAAGCAACAACTTCGACTTTGCAGAGGTGGACCTTTTTCTTCAACTCCTCATTTTCCTTTGAAAGTGCCTCCATCCTCGACTCCGCTTCAGCTTGCTTCACCTTGGAGGCCTCAATGGCTTTAGAGACAATAGACGTCTCAGCCTTTACCTTTTTCAAATCTACATCTACATCAGTCACCTTTGGAAAAATCCTTTATTGAGTCTCTGCAGCCTCCTCATATTCATTTGGACATTCAAGAAGAGACCCTGTAAGTATGCCTACAGGCAAGGCCTATCTCCAACATGCCAACCGAGTCATAGATCTTGACATAAGAAGAGCACTTGTCTATCCAATATTTATGAGGAACTTCTGTAGCCACCTGGACATCGACAAGAAGAATCTCCTAAATTGTAGAAGCAATCTCTTCAGACCTGCTTCCCAAGAAATTTTTGGCCTTCCTTTCAAAAGCACCACTCCTACTTGCCTCCCTACCTTTCCTTCCCTTGATGAGGCCCCCTTCCTCTTTATTTGGCTCCTCTACATCTATTATTTTGACGGATGAGATGGGGTCTACCCCAATAGGCCTCTTCAATGACTCATCAATAGTCGTCGGCGCTTCGACAGATGGGGAGGCTTGATGTCATTCATCAAAGTGAACCTCCTCTTCTGGATTTTTTCCCCTTCAGGCTCTACCTCTTATTTTCCCTTCTTATCCCTTTTTCTTAGATGGAGGGGGCGGATTCATCCTTGACAGACGGGATAGTTCATCCATCTAACGCTCAGAGGTTTCTTCTTTTTTGCCTTTCCCAGGCGCCTCATAAAGAACATGTCCAGCTTGACATATTCTTTGTTGTCATGTTGTTCTACAAAGGAAATGGCGAGGCATTAGGACTAGGTCAAAATTTGAAAAAATAGCTTATACGAACCTTAGTAGCCATCAGTAAATGGGTTATAAAAGGGCTCGTTTTCCACCTACGTTTTGGAGTACTTCCTCTCAATAGGTAGCTCGCAGATGGCTTTGATGATAGTCCACTCAGATAGCTCAAGTTCAAAATAGTTGACAGCAGCTGCATAAAAGATAAATTAATAACGCAGTCCAGTAGAATGTCAATAAACATACGCTCTTGACAAAAATAAACTCACTATACTCATGATTTTGGGTTGGCATGGTTATTTCTGGGATAACATCACCTGCCACTGTTTGCCAACGACCCTTTACCTAGAACCAAGATGACTTTTTGTTCTTTACTTAGGTCAAAATGCCCCAGATGAAGGGTCCAAGGGTTCATACAATACCACCCCTTACTATCATCTCCCTACTAGAGGCTCGGGGTTAGAAAATGCTGTGAAATATATGGGAAGGCATATTATTGCCAAGAGTGACCTATTTCCAAAAGAGAAAGACCCCTGCCAATTAGCTCCATGCATTGGGCTCAAGCTAAATAGAGGCTGGTTATATTGCCTAAATATAACTAAAGAAAAGGTGCAAGGGCAATTTCATCCAAGTACTTAAAAAATTGTCTCACTTATGACGATACAACCCTCTCTATGAAAACAGGCTCGCTAGTCTGATGTTAGGACAGAAATCTCAATGGTGTTTGGGATCCTATAGAACTCCCTAAAGGTCCCTATTTCACACTCTCCTCTGTGCAGGTTAGCCATAAGGAGGCCATTTATCCTACACTATATTCTATGGGACCTCTTGTATCATCCACACATTGTGGACCTCCCATTGCCTCCATTATCCTCTCAGTAGGAATCAATGGAGGCAAATCAGTCTCAGCACAAATAATCACATTATCAACTCTTTCAGAAGAGCCCCCCTTTGGTATTTGGTTTCAAAAAGGAGGCCATTGGTCAATTTCTTCTGTTTTAGGTAAGAAACGCGAAAAGATAAGGGTTCGTTACTTACACAAATCACTAACACACACAAGAAGGTTTGAATATGGCTAATTGTTGGAGTTATCGTAAAAATGGCTGGAGGTTGCAAATAATCTTTCTAGCGTTTGAGAAATTTTCACAAAGTAAAAAAAGATAGGATGTGGCAATATTGTTCTTTTTATAGGCAACAAAGACTAAGCTCCACCGTTGGATAAGTTTCAATGAAATCCCGCGTGTGTACATGTATCTCCATTCGGCACGTCAAAACCAAATGACGCCTACTGAAATTTGAATCAATAACTCTGATCATTCTATGCTAAGCACGACCTCAAGAATAGTGTCGTCTCTATTGGTTGTAACAGACCATCATCATGGCGCAATAAATGCACACACAATATGCGTATTGAAAACCCCAAATTGCTCTACTGCCTTTCTTTAGAAACAAGAGATGTTTTCAAATCATTGCAGCACACATTCCATCAACTTCAACCACATCATTAGGCCCATCCACTTAGAAAAGGCCTCGCCTTTTCTTTATTGAGCCTTACGTAGGTTTCAACTATATCATCAAGCTCGTCCTCTTAGTAAGGGCCTCGCATTTGCTTTATTTAGCCTTACCACAGGTTTGAACTACATTAACAAGCTCTCCATCTTAGTAAAGGTCATGTTTGCTTTATTCAACCATAATACAGGCTTCAAGTACATCAACAAGCTCACCCTCTTAGCAAGGTATCGCCTTTGCTTTATTCAGCCTTACTACAAGCTTCAACTACATCAACAGGTTTGCCTCTTAGCAAGGGCATCGCCTTTACTTTATTCAACCTTACTACAGTCTTCAACTATATCAACAGGTTCGCCTTCTTAGCAATGGCCTCGCATTTGCTTTATTCAGCCTTACTACAGGCTTCACCTACATCAATAGGCTCGCCTTCTTAGCAAGGGCCTCACCTTTACTTTATTCAGCATCATTATAGGCTTCTCCATCACATAACATCAAACGTCAATTTCAAAGTCCACGCATTACATAAATAATCATCCATGGACTACGGGGACTATTGAGCTACGCTACCTCTCTTTTTCTTTTTCTAAAAATGCACAAAAATAAGAAGTCATCAACTTAAAAGTCCACGCATTATATGAATAATCATACATGGATTTTAGGTACTATTGTTTCGCCTCACATTATAAAGCTCTGGAGATCCTACATGGCAAGCAAACCTAAGCCCCCATACTCCACATCTGCTATAGGAAGTTTGAAAAAATTCGGTGAATAGGCCTAGACAATGTGTGGATGCCTAACCTATTGGATCGTGTAAATCTCCATGGAAAGAACCGAACTTACTTTGTGGGGAAAACTATTAAAGGAGCTGGCACAAAATCTTCTCCAGCAATCTATGGTATGTGATTGATGTAACAATTCACTAATCAAGTCAAGTCTAAAGCTTCAAGCTAGGTATTATGGATAATAAAATAGTATTAGCATTTAATGGTCATGATTGATTGAGCCATTAAGATGAGGCAATGCTCCCCTTCATCTAACGACTCTTAATCATCATCTTCTACTATAAAAATTTACACTTAGTGTCATTCAAGAGGTAATGCAAATATAGACTCTCAAGCTATAAATTAGCTCTTTCACTATCTAAATCTATTACTCCCAAAAGCCAACCCCCATTTTACATTGGAGCCTCACATTCAAAGCCCTCCTACACTCATACACCCGTCATCTCAACTAACTTAATCGTCGGAATGCGCTGGCTTACTCCACCACCACCTGAGAAAGCTACATGTGGCTAATGATTGGTCCAAGTGTGTAGTAACTAAGCTGGCGTGGACGTGAGAGGCCTTGAGATCTGTTGGCTACGTTGGAGTTACAAAATTTGAAATCAACATCCCCATCGAAAGAAATCATGGCAAAAGAAATTCACCCTAAACTGAAATTCCAAATATTTTTTTTCAGAAATCAATTCAAGATGAACAATAAATACATGAAAGAAAGAAAAGAATACATGAATCATGAAAATAACGCGAAAAGAAAAGCCATAAGAGCTCCCAAGAGGAATATAATCGCTATAGTCGAAATGGGTAATCTCGAAAATAAACGTGAAATCGATGACTCGTCGATCCTCGCATAACAGTCGCATGTCCGAAGCGGCTACCGACTGAGAACTAAAAAGTGTTTCTAATAGTTTTTAGGACACAAAAATGGCTTTTAAAAAATTTCTAGACACCAAACCTAGATGTGAATGTCTGGAAGCATGCTTATATGGTGGAAATAAATCCCAAGGTGCCATGTCATGCCCTTAAAAATTGATCCTAAAATTAAACTCAAAATGCAAAGGAGACGACCAATGAGTGCTGAAAAGTAGAAGCATTAAAAACAAGGTAGACAGATTGTTAAAAAAATGGCTTTATCTGAGAGGCTCGATACCACATTTTGGGTATATAACCCGGTATTAGAACCGAAGAACAATGGAAATGGCTAACGTGCCAAGACTTCAAAGACTTAAATAAAGTCAATCCCTAAGACAATAAGGGTGATGAATTACTAAGTTTTATAGATACATATTCGGGATATAATCAAATCCCTATATATGGGCCAGATAAAGAACACACAACCTTCATAACAGATCGTGGATTGTATTGTTACAATGTCATCCCATTTGGACTAAAGAATGATAGTGTCACTTACCAAAGGCTAGTAAACAAAATGTTTGTAGACCAATTAGGAAAACTAATAGAAGTATACATCAATGATATACTTTTCAAAGCCTCCGAGCTAAAAGCCATTTAAAACATTTGGAAATAGCCTATAGAACGAAACTCAATTTGCTAAAATGGTCTTTATGAATCAAATCTAGGAAATTTCTAGGATACATGGTCAATTAGCAAGTTATAGAAGCAAAACTCAATAAAATTCAAGATCTTATTAAAATGTGGTCCCTAATAAAGTCAAACAATTACAAAGCTTAACACGAAGGGTTACCAATTAAAGTAGATTTCTATTATGAGCAACGTACAATTGTTCTCCTATTTTTCCAAGTGTTGAAAGGAGGAAAAAATTTCAAACGGGGGATGAATACGAGCATGCATTTCAGACTTTATCTACCTAGGAAAAGCATCATTATTAGTTGAAACCGTAAACATGGAAAAGTTATTGTTATATCTAGCAGTTTCTAAAGTGAGTCAGTTTTGTCTTGGTTAAAGAAGAAGGACAGCAATAGCTACTAGTTTGTTATGTAAGTAAGGCTCCATAAGGAGAGGAAGCAAGATATTCAGATATGGAAAAGCTGGCCGTTACTGTAGTCGTAGCTTCGCAAAAATTGCGAACACACTTTTCAGAGCCTTAGTATTGAAGTACTAACCAATTTTTCACTTAAGCAAGTACAATAAAAACTTGATACGTGTAGAAGGCTAATGAAATTGGCAATCGATCTAATTTGAAATAAGCTATAAGAGGGCGATCTGTAATCAAAATACAACCATTAGTAGATTTTATTGTAAAATTATCGGATGTTCATATTCTCGAAGAAGTGCCTGAATAGGAGACATGGAAAGTGTATGTAGACGAATCGCCAGGGACATTGATGTCGGAACGACATAATCTTGACAAGCCCGGAAGGGCACAAATTGAATTGTTCATTGAGTTTTTGATTTAAAGCAAACAACATAGTAGCTGATTATGAAGTTTTATTAGCCGGCCTACAACTGGCAAAAGAAATATAGGCTCAAAGTATAGAAGTCAAAAGTGATTAACAACTAATGGTAAATCGGGTGAACGGAAAATTTGCAGTCAAAGATAAAATGATGGTTGCTTATCTTGCAGAAGTTACAAAGTCAACCCAGTACTTCAGTAAATTTGAACTCTCTCAAATCCCTAGAGAAGAAAATGAATATACAGATGTATTGTCAAAACTAGCGAATACAAAAGATGTAGATCTATTCAAAACAATACCCTAAATTTGTTGCCAAAACCATCAATTGACCAAAAAGGGTAGAAACTTTGTGGATATAGGATAAATCCTCGTAGATGGAAGATATCATATATTATCTAAGAAATGACATTTCTTGACGATAAAAAACTAGCACAAAAATTGCAAATAAGAGTCATGAGATATGCACTAGAAGGTGATATCTTATTCAAGTGGGGGTATACGCTTCCTCTAGTTAGATGGATAGATATGATGATTATACGACATATGTAATAAAAGAGATAAATCAGGTATATGCAAAAATCACACCAGCGAACATTCGTTGGCACAAAATGCTTTGAAACAAGGATATTACTGGCCCAATATGAGAAATGATACTATGAGTTTTGCTAGAAGTGAGAGAAGTGTCAAAAGTTCGCACCCATACCACAATAACCCTTACAAGAATTAGTAACCAGTTGTAGACTTTGGTCTTTTAAGAAATAAGGTATTGACTTCGTCGAGCCCTTGCCCACAAAAAGATTGAATATGAGATTCATAATCATGGCACTAGATTACTTCACTAGCTGGGTAAAAGTAGAACCCCTCGCGAACATCACTGAAGCTAATACTTGCAAATTCATATGGAAAAATGTAATATATCGGTTCGGAGTACCGAATTCTAAAATCTCGGATATTGGTATACATTTCAAGGAAAAAAGCTGAAAGCAATGTGCGACGAATTGGGGATCCGAATGTACTTTTCCAATCCATATTATCCCCAAGACAATGGACAAGCAGAGACAACAAATAAGACATAAAAAAATCTTATAAAAGAAATTAGATACGACAAAGGGGTTATTTGTTGATAAACTATCGCAAATCTTATGGTCCTATTGCACCACCACAAAATCGCAAGAGAAGAAACCCATTTTTCCTTGGCCTTCGGGACGGAAACCCTGGTGCCAATCAAAATCCGTATAAGTTCAAAAAGAAGAATGGGATAGGACAAAGAACGAAATGAAGATGCTATAAATGCGAACCTCAACCTTATAGAGGAAAAGTAAGAAGACTTTCATACTAAACATTTACTATATGTCTATATCAAAAAAAAGATGGATAAATATTTCAACTTCAAAGTTCGCAAAAAAATTTCAAAGTAGGGAACTTAGGACTAAAGAAGGTATTCATCACAGACAAATGAGCTCCAACTCGTTGGGCGCAATGTGAAAGACCATATACAGCAATCGAAATCGTAACCTGTTAAAGTTGGTTAATTAAATTCACATGTTCTCAAAGCGAACCAAATAAAAAAAAATGCTTCATTGATATAAAAAATGATTACAAGACAAATATAGTTGTGAATTAAATCTCACATGAACAAGAAAACCTAGATAGAAGGCATATTTTGTGAACTAATCTAATCAACACATCCGTTGTTCTTATCTTCGAAGGTCCCTTGAGCCGGAAGATGAAGGGTAGACCGAAAGCATTTTGGTGGAATCAAATTGGGTAAAATGGAACATAATTGTTTGATAGCTCATGGTACAACGTCTGTAAGATCTACCACCTTTCCACCATAGACGATCTTCCTCAGATGCACATATGTGGAAAAAGAAAGAACATAACAAATTTGCTACATTTTGAATCATACGCACCAACACCAAAGTCCCAGATGTTTGACCTATCATGGCAAAAGAAAAACTAGATTAATCCCAGAGTATCACTCAAGTAAAAGAGATTTTTTCACAGAAGCTAAGAGGGGTTTATCAGGGATACACAGTAGAATCATGCATTAAATGAAGCAAGTCGAAAGGACACTCCCACTGATTACTCGATAATTGTCCAAAAAGAGTAAAAAAAATGTTCCATCTAACCAAGCATTAATCACCATTAAACGTATGAGAACAATTAAAAAAGAACAAAGCTTCAAGTTTGCTGCCTAAATATGAATAATTGCACTCGAACATAGGGGACTATTTGTTGAGTAAGAAATTATTAAAACAGCTGCTGAAAAATTATCCTGCAAGCTTATGCTTTTTTTAAGCGAAGTTTAGATGTACATGAAGATAACTAAAAATGTAAGAGGCTCATAGAAGAAAAAGGGAAGAACCATCCCCCAATATGGCAGCAAAAATTGTTATTAAACTATACATGGAAAAATCTAAAAAGTATGACTTCTAAACCAATGAATAACATGTAAATATATAACAGAATCAGTTACCAATCCACCTTTAAATAATCGCCACCTTTTATTTTCTGAAATGACCCAAAACCCCCAAGGAAATATAAATACGGTAGCCTAAGATAAGAAAATGGGGGAAATTAAAATATCTCCCTCTCAAATAGTCATTTTCCCTCTTTCTCCTATTTGAGCATTGAATTCAGAGAGTTTAGGAGGAGAAAATCTTGGGTATGTGAGAGAAATTTGATGATTGTAATTTTATGATCAACAAATTGAAGTGGAGGTACCTTTATATGAGAACCTGAATCTTTTATGCATCCTCGAGCTATGAATATTATGGTTTTGAACAATGTTTGTGTTTATATCTCTTGATAGGTTTTATTTACGAGGCTTCATCCTTAGACAATAGTTCATCCTTTTTTGTCGTATGATATTGTACAGCTTAGCAATTTTATTTTCATATTGCTCTCTGTTGATTACAAAAATTATGATCAATAAATGCCTCTCATCTAGTGAGAATTTTCTCCTCATAATCATCTATACTTGATGCTCAGCAAGGAACAAGAGGGGAAATGGCTATTTGGGAGAAAGATATTTGAATTTACATGACGGGACCTATTTATAGATTATTTATCGATTTTTGGGGCATTCAGGTCTTTTTAGTGAATGACAAGTGATGGTTATTTAATGGTGGATTTCTAATTATTTACTTTATATATTTACGCTCTATTCATTACTTTACATGTTCTTCATTTATTGGTTTTTAAAGTCATGCTTTAAACATTTACCTACGTGTTCTTCGATAACAGTTTATGTCAACATGAAATATGATTGAAACAGATCGCCCTTCTTGCCTGTGAGCTCTTGCGCTTTCTTTCTAGTTTCGTATGTTCTCAGGCTGTTCATGAGGTCGCTTGCCTCTTCTTTCGTATTTACTTAATCAACAAATAGTCCCCGAAATCCAAAGTTCACTGTTCATGTTCTAATCTGGGACTTTTTATTATAATTATATATAATTCTTCTTTTGCATTGATACATTAGTCCATGAAGTTCGAGCTCGAACATACTTAAGAAATTATTCAATCATATTCTTCTTCGTTTATTGTGGCTTATGTGTACTATGTCAAAAGGATGTGCCATGATTACAATAGTCTTTTTACGTGCGTTGATGGGTGTGTTTGCACGTTTCTAGGTTAATGGCCTATGCACATTTAATGCGCATGTCGATTAAGAATGATTTCCTTCGTTCATTTTGAGATTTTTCGGGTGCCTCTTATTATTTGACAATTATGATTTTCTAATTACTTTTTAAATGGCTAAGATTATTACTGATACAATCCAACGGCTTTATCTCTCGTTAGAACCTAAAAATCAGCCATTCTCCTTGTGACTATTATCCTTGCTTCGACTCTGTCGCCTTTGATTGCTATGCTTCGTACTCTTTAGGGCGTTATCTGGCAATTTCATCTTGATGAATTAAGTGTGACACTTTTGTTGTTACCAAGTTGTATTGTCACACATTTTTTGTTCAATTGTCTAGCTTA